>OX419199.1:9707422-9742422 GCA_948465475.1 Thalpophila matura
CAGGTTGAGAATGTTCGACGTCCAAATCCGGAATGCAGTAAGGACTTGGCTTAGGCTTCCTAAGGATGTGCCTATCGGGTACTTCCACGCAGCAACCACGGACGGTGGCTTGGCGATCCCATCGCTGAGATCATGCGTGCCGGACCTCATTCAAAAGAGGTTCGGTCGTCTGACCTCATCGCGATGGCCAGTGGCCAATGCCGCCGCCAGATCCGACAGGATCCGAAGGAAGCTGCAGTGGGCCGAGAAGCGACTCCGAAACCTCACCGCAGAAAACCCCAAGACAGGCGAGCGGACGACCGCGATGTATTGGCGTGAAGCCCTGCATGCCTCCTTGGATGGACTGGAGTTGAGGGAGTCACCACGGGTTCCTGCCTCCACTAAGTGGTTGCGGGAACAAGGTATGCAGCACACGGGCCGGGACTTCGTGCAGTTCGTGCACACGCATATAAACGCGCTCCCGTCGCGAGTACGCAACACACGGGAGCGCCGAGATGGTATGGTGTCTGAGTTAAACTGCCGTGCAGGTTGCATGGTTAGGGAGACGACGGCGCATACCATCCAGCAGTGTCACAGAACACACGGCGGCCGTATTGAACGCCAAAACTTCATCGTGGACGTTGTCAGCTCTGCCATGGTCGACAAGGGATGGACTGTGGTGAAGGAGCCAAAAGTCAGGACCGCATTGGGGCTCAGGAAGCCCGACATCGTTGCCGCCAGGAATGGTGTGGGTGTGATAGTGGATGCGCAGGTGGTCTCGGGTCAGCGGTATTGAAACGCGTTGGCTAACTTTCATAGACTATTTTATTACCATAGAGAAATATAGATCATACAACTTTTTAATTTGTTATTTTGATACACAGTGTTACCATATTTAAAATAACTACATTCCCACATCAAAATAAACGTAAAACAGAATTGACTTAAAGACATTAACATTAGTTTTTAATGATTCCTAACATTCCCATAAATTTATAATGTTTTGTTGATTGCAAGCCCTTGGTTAACAAGTCTGCAGGCATTTCTTGAGTTGGAGTATACTTTACTGTGATTAAATTATTTTTGATAGCATCCCTAACATAGTGATAACGGACATCAATATGTTTTGATCTGTTAAGTGCCTGTTGACTTGCTGCCAATTTTAAAGCACTCTGATTATCACAATGCAGTATAATAATACACAGCTTTCCAGTAATCTCATACAACAAATTCTTTAAATAAACAGCTTCTCTGGTTGCTTCTGACATTGCTACATATTCTGCCTCAGTGCTAGATAAAGAAACTGTTTTTTGTTTTCTGCTTTGCCATGATATGACTGAACCTGACATAGTAAAACAGTACCCAGTGTAAGACTTCCTATCTAAACTGTCACTAGCCCAGTCAGCATCAACAAAACCTTGTAGTTCTACATTTTCCTTACTAAATTTTAAACAATAGTTTTTTGTTTTCTGCAAGTATTTTAAAATTCTTTTTGCATAACTATAATGTTTTTCACTGTAACAATTATTAAACTGACTAAGGTAGCTAATGCTATAAGCAATATCAGGTCTAGTTAGAATAGCTAGATACATTAAACTTCCTATTAGTCTTTGGTAAGGAATATCTGAATCAACATTTTCACATTTTTCAATATTAAGTTTACATTCAATTGGAGTATCTATAGGTCTACAATCAGACATGTCAAATCTATACAATAATTGCTCAATGTATTGCTGTTGATCTACAGTTATGGTATTACATTTCTTATCTACATTTATCCTCATACCTAAATATCGTCTCACAGGACCTAGATCTTTTAATTTAAATTCAGCTCCTAACGCAGCTTTTAGTTTTTCTGTTTCTTGAACATTGTTAGAAAAAATCAGAAAATCATCAACATAAATAGTTATTATAATTTTAACATTATCATTAATTTTTGTGAATAAACAGGGTTCAAACTTACTATTTTTAAAACCTAAGTTACACAAACAATCTTTTACCCTTTCATACCATACACAAGAGGACTGTTTCAGCCCATAAATGGCTCTTTTAAGTTTTAATACTTTCCCATCACATTTATTAATGAAACCTTCAGGAACTGACATGTAAATTTCCTCTTTTAAATGCCCATTTAAAAAAGCAGTGGTGACATCCAAGTGATGAATGTCCATGCCCCACTGTACACTAAGTGCAAATAACATTCTTAATGTGGAATGCTTTACAACAGGAGAAAAAGTGTCCACATAATCAATACCACGTCTCTGTGTGAAACCTTTTGCCACAAGCCTGGCACGGTATCGCACTGTATCATTAACATCAAGTTTTTTATTAAAAACCCACTTACAGTTTATTATTGACGCACCACTCGGAACATCGACAAGCTCCCATGCCTCATTGTATTCAAATGATTGCAGCTCCTCCTGCATGGCCAATTTCCACTTACTTGCCTCTGACCCTCTCAATGCTTCTGTGACGTCAATCTGCTCAATTTCTGAAATAACACTAGAAATGCACATGTTATTAAAACCATAACGATCTGGTGCTTTTCTTATTCTCTTGCTTTTCAGAATTTCTGGAGTACCTTGAGCCTCACAAGATGAAATATCAGTCTCAATGTTTGAAGAAATCATGGTGTCATCACTATGACTATCTGGATCCGTGTATACTGATGTACTAGTACTAGAACTTGAACTGTTCAGAGATTCATTCATTGAAGATTCCCCCACTGAATCTCTGTTCTCCTTGTTATTTTCTGTATCTTCACTCTGAACCCAGATCACATTATCTTCATTGACATTCTTTGTACTTGATTTTTGTTCCATCACTATAACATCTCTCTTGACTGTTACAATATTTTTCTTTGAATCATAAACTCTATAGCCTTTTACATTCTCTGAGAATCCAACAAGAATATACTGTATAGATTTTCTGTCCCACTTCAATCTTGTTTCTTTGGGAACATGAGCCATCACAAGACTTCCAAATAGGCGAATATGACTTAAGTCTGGCTTCTTCCCATACCATACTTCATACGGAGTCTTATCTTCTAAACTTGACGTAACTGATCTGTTTTTAAGGTATACAGCTGTGTTTGATGCCTCAGCCCAAAACTTCTTCTCAAGGTTTGCATCAAATAATAAGCATCTCGCTTTTTCAATAACAGTTCTGTTTGCTCGCTCACAAACACCATTTTGTTCTGGCGTATATGCTGTTGTTTTTTGATGTATTATTCCAACCTTTTTTAGATAACTGTCCATTATACCATTACAAAACTCGCCGCCATTGTCTGTTCGCAGTATTTTTATATTCTTGTTTTGCTGGTTCTCGACCATTGCTTTAAATTCTTTAAATTTACCGAATACTTCATTTTTATGTTTCAAAAAATATATGAAGGTCATACGACTAAAGTCATCCACAAATAAAAGAAAGTATTGTGAACCTGCAATCGACTTTGTTTCCATGGCACCACATACATCAGCGTGTATTATCTGCAGTGTCTCAGTACTCCTCTGACCAACATGTGAAAACGGTAACCGGGTCTGCTTACCCTCACAACAGGTCACACATTTTTCTTTCAACATGTTGCTGGTCTCTGGATACGATAGTCCTTCAACAATTCCATTCTTCATTTTTCTTAAATCACAACTGTTAATGTGTGCTAGCCGTCTGTGCCACATCTCTGCACTTATTACTGCTGGTGCTGCCAACATACAATCTACATTCTTTAACTTGAGTTTGTATACACCGTTGGTTGATTCTGCTGTTGCAACCAAATCATTTTTCTTGTTGCGAATGTAACAAAGACTTGATTCAAAAACAACTTTGTTTCCATTTTTGATTAGCTCACTCACTGACAGTAAGTTAGTTGTTAAGCTTGGCACGCAAAGCACATCTTTAACTGTGATGTCGTAATTATATTCAGTCGTGATTTTTACATCTCCAGAACATACAACTGGCACTTTGGTTTGATTTGCGACAATAATTTCAGATAAACTCGGAGAGTAGTTCGCATTGTTTACCCAATTCTCATTTGCCGTCATGTGTGCACTTGCACCGGAGTCTACATACCACTCATTTTTACTATATTTCCCACTCAAAAATACCGCACTGAAAGCATTTGACTGTTTGTTTTTCTGTAGCAAAGGGCACTTGGTTCTATAGTGTCCGCTTTGGTTACATTTATAACAGGTTATGTTTTTTTCACCTGTCACTGTCATTGACGAACTTTTACCCGCGCTTTTGTTAAAAATTTTCTTGGATGGCGGTTTTTTCGCAGCGAATGCAGCATTACTGGAATCTTTATCTAAACTTGAAACTTCCATATCGAGTAACTTAGACTTTATGGCATCTGCGGTAATTTGAATGCCAGAGTGTTCGATGGCCATAATCATCGGAGAATATTTTTCCGGCAAACCTGCTAATAGTAAAGATCCTATCCATTCATCGGTGATAGCAAATCCTGTGCCTCTTAGTCTTTGCGCTGTTTCAACAATTTGCGTTACATATGTAGTCATTGAATCGCAATTCTCTTGTCGAATTGAAATTAAATGGCGTAGGAGGGTAATTTTTCTCGAAAATCCTGAGTCATCGAACATGTTTTTTAACTTTTGCCATAACTCTTCCGAGGTTGTAGTCTCCTTAATATGCACGTACAAGCTAGGATCAATTGTCAATATTAGCTTCGCCTTAGTTTTTTGGTCATCTGCAGGTTTTCTTTCGGTACCGGTCACCACCTTGATGTAGTGAATCATGCCCTCGAGAACCAACAGACTTTCTGCCGCAAAACTCCATTCATCGTAGTTTTCTCTGCCTCTGAGTTTCGGAACACTCTGAATATAATTCGTGGTCATCTTTAAACGAAAGTACAACGCTATATTTTAACTGTAACTTTATAATTACTAAAATATTTTTTGGATATTGCCCATAACCTATTGAAACGCGTTGGCTAACTTTCATAGACTATTTTATTACCATAGAGAAATATAGATCATACAACTTTTTAATTTGTTATTTTGATACACAGTGTTACCATATTTAAAATAACTACAAGCGGCCCCTCGATGAGCTTCATCGTGAGAAACGTAACAAATACGGGAATCACGATGAACTTGTTGAGAAGGTCGCCGACATACTAGGACTACCTTGTAAGGAGAGCGTCCACTCCACGTCCTGCACATTGTCCTGGCGAGGCGTGTGGAGCCTTGGCTCTTATAGAGAGCTAAAGAGGTTCATCGGGCTCGAAGAAAGGTTTCTGTCCGGCATCCCGCCAATGGTCCTGAGAGGTTCGCACATGAACTGGACACGGTTCAATCGTATGACCACTCGGATCGACTGAGGAGGGGAGCGAGTGGCCGGGCTCCTGTGTAAATTCGGGTTGACGTCGGGCCCTAGAGGGCAAAAGCTCCCACATTAGTCACTTACTTTATTATTTATTAACCGACTTCAAAAAAGGAGTTTCTGTATTCGTCCCGTATGTATGTATGTATGTATGTATGTAAGTATGTATGTAAGTATGTATGTATGTATGTATGTTTGTATGTGCGAGATTTTCTCAAAAACTACTGATTCGATTTGGATGGGGTTTTCACTAACGTAATCTACATACTTTCAGGAAGGTTTTAGTATATAATTCATTATGTAATCATTCCTATGTACAAAGTTATAGGCATAAATGTACACACTCCGTAGAAGATTTACTGATGAACGAATTCGTGAAAGTAATCTAACACGGGATAAAGAACTAAAAAGGGCAAAATAAAAAACTTTTTTAACAAAAAATAACCGACTTCAAAAATCTACTACAATAGTATATTATGCAATTAGTGAATAAAGGACGGATTTAAAGCGAGGGCCATAGATGAATCACGAGCTAGTGAAGGATTCTAACGATTGAATCACGACCGTAGGGAGTGATTCATGATGATTGAATCACGAGTATAGCGAGTGATTCAAGTGTTAGAATCCTGAGCGACGCGAGCGATTCATGGCCCTCGATATAAATCCGTTTTATTCAAGAGTTGCATACTATACTTTATACCATGACTACGAGAAAAAGAAAGATTTAAGTGAAAATATACATATAATGAAGAAAAAATAAAGTTAAATTGGCTTTGATGTAAACCAGCCGTGATTTTTTGGGTAGCAAGCTTTCCACCTTTCCACTATATCGGCCGCCCTCTCTTTCACAAACTCAGGTGTTAACACATCTTCATCACTAGAATCCATTTTTAATCGATTAGAACAACACTAAACAAACACAAAATTAAAGATTAAAGTAACACTAAACTTTGTGTTCGTACAACTTACAGTATTCAAAATAGCGCCAATTTACTAAGGACAGCAAAGAACACAAAACAGTTTTTATTCTAATGCTAAACTCCTTGTCGAAAATGTCGACCAATCAAATTGAATTTAGAACACATCAATATAGGTCGAATACACAGATTACACTTACACTAGATACGGCAAGCCACGACCAAGCGTGCCCTGCATGTTCGACTGTTCGTACTAAAAAAAGTCTGTTAGCTCAGTGACGCTTAGTGATTGAAACAATTCTGTTTACTCTGAGCACATCACTAAATGGCTGGGGTGAAGTTATCGTAGGTATAAAAAAGATGACACGTTCGGTTTTCATACAATCTAATAACGTGCCGCATCTAGCATAGGTTCTTTAAATCTGTGGTCGAATACATTGGTGTGTTCCATTTTCAAACATCAAAACAGTGAGTAAAAGTGCTTTTTATTCACTGTTTTCAGTGAAAAAAATAAGCTAAGTATAAAGATATAATTGGACCGCACGGTTGTCGCAGTGGCTGAGAGATTGGCTGCTGCGCGACGTGTCGCGGGTTCGATTCCCGCATTGCACAAGGTCTGGCTGTTTGTGTATGTGAAATTTGTGTTTGTAAACGCACCCACGACACAGGAGAAATCCTAGTGTGGGGCAACGTTTTTAAAAAAAAAAAAAAATAAAAAAAAAAATGATAATTTTGGTTTCGGAAGTCGGTGGCAAAAAAAAGCAAACAAAAACCAAAAAAGCTTTGTTCCATTAGTTATGAAAAATAAGAACTATCTATGGTTTAATTACTGCACATACATTTTTAAAGCATACGCATCGCGCTTACTCATTGCCTAAGTTAAATGTAATACTACCATATTTTCTTTTATCTATATTAATATTATAAATGTGAAAATTCGTTTGTTTGTTTGTTTGTTTGAACGCGCTAATCTCCAGTTAGATTCGAAAAAATATTTTTGTATATAATTGCCAGGTGCACAAGAACTAATAACGGTTATTTAACGTCACGCTATGACCCTAAGGAGCCGAGCAAAAACGAAAAAGTCAGTAAGAACGATGAGCAAAAATGAAGTAGGTAGATAATAGCGCGGGCGTGTAAATAATCCGATTTCTTTTAAATTAACCGCAGGACACAGCTAGTCTATACTAATATTAAGAAAAACCGGCCAAGTGCGAGTCGTACTCGCGCACCGAGGGTTCCGTATCATTTTTGGACGTATAGAGTGAAAAAAACCGGACCGCATAACTAAGTTTGTTTGTGAAGGAATTTTGATGATTTTGAAAAAACTGTACTAGTTAGGAACATTGTTTTATTTTTGGTGCCATATTTGGGTCAACTCCTATCAACCCTAATTATTTCAGATTTTTCGCTCCGCAAACTTCGGAGATAAGGGGGGGGGAATGGTATTTTTTAAGTAATTTTTCATCATATGTCGAAAACTGTGAGACATAAAATAAAATGAAAATATATTTTGAAATGTGCAGATCAAGCCCTTTCATATGATATGTCACTTGACCTGGTAACCCTACTTTGAAATTTTGGACCCCCACTCCGGCCCCTTTTGCAATGAAAATAAAAATATATTTTGACTTTTTTCATTTGCAATATAGTTGAACAAGCATTCTTTATAACTGTTCCAAATTTCAAGTCGATAGCATTAGTAGTTGCTGAAATAAACAGGTGTGACAGACAGACAGACAGACAGACAGACAGACAGACAGACAGACAGACGAAGTCGCACCATAAGGGTTCCTTTTTTACCATTTTGGTACGGAACCCTAAAAAGGAAAGATGTTGTTTGTACAGAATAGACTCCGAAACTACTGGACCGATTTTAAGAATTTTTCATCAATCTAAAAAGCTACATTATCACATTTATTACGAGTAACATAATTATGCTACTTTTTATTCCGAAAAAATGTACAGTGCCAGTGGGCCACGCGGACGAAGTTGCGGGAAAAATGCTAGTTCTATCTAAAAGGAAGTGTAACATAAAATGCAGCTGCGTGTCATATCATGTTTACACGTTGCAAGGTATTATTACAAGTGACAGGATACGGCTTACTGGGGGAGGTACTAATATTACACATTTTGTTAGACAAATGGACGAGTAAATGAGAATGGATTTATGAAATAACTGTGTGTGACTTTTGGATGTGTGTGACTTTTGGATGGAAAATTTTTAGATTTTTCTATTTTATTTTTATCCTAAGGGATTTTTAAAATATCTTACACTGTCCTCACATATTAGGCTAAATGTTATCAAAGAAATTGTATAATTGAATAATATTATAAATGCGAAAGTTTGTGCGTGCTTCTTCACGCTAAAACGGCTAGACGGATTTGGATGAAATTTGGCACACAGATAGATTATAGTCTGGATTAACACATAGGCTTTAAATTATAGTCTAGATTTAGATTTTATATAGATAGTTTAGATGATAGATTAACACATAGGATTACGGTAATAGCCCGTATAATAGCACCGTAAGAGCCCGCGGCCATATTGGCATCAGAGCGAGTTCGAACATCGTAGTGAAATTAGTGGAATCGGCCCCTCTCGTTCCGGCCTGTGGCTGTGGCCATAAGGGCCCGCGGCCATATTGGAATCAGAGGGAGTGCGAGATAGTGACAGTGACACTCAGCGACAGTGACGTTTGTTTGTGTGATAGTGACAGTGACGTTTAGTGTAG
Source organism: Thalpophila matura (assembly GCA_948465475.1). Classification (NCBI taxonomy): domain Eukaryota; kingdom Metazoa; phylum Arthropoda; class Insecta; order Lepidoptera; family Noctuidae; genus Thalpophila; species Thalpophila matura. Next base: position 9,716,391 of record OX419199.1, read on the forward strand.
TTTAGTTTTAGTGGTGACAGTGACACTTGCGACAGTGACGTTTATTCGTGTCTGTGACAGTGACAGCTGTCATCTGGTTCGGGAGTTGCCCGCGACGCCATCAGCGCCACTGGCGCCCGTGGCGTGCTTGGCGACGTCGCCCCGTGACGTCGCCCCGTGACGTAATCCTGGTGACGTCACTCTCGGGTGGCCCGGTGACGTCAGGACCCGTTGGCGTGCTGGCCTGAGCTTGGTGTGTATTTGTTTTTTGGGACTTAGAAAAAAATTTGGTTTGTTTTGGGACTTCAATAATTTTAATAAGTGCATTAGAGAGCAGTGCTCTAGTACTGCGGAAGCGCGAGTCGATCCCGTCGACCGGGCCAACTGATCACCCGTAGTAATAATACGATAAAAGGTAAGACATGTGTGACGAGGACGACGGCGAGTCCTTTAGAGAGGCACTCGAGGCAGAAGTAACGAGGAAGGAGGAGGAGCTGCGATGCCTGGAGGAACTTAGGCAGGGCATAGGATTTGCGCCACGTAGGTCGCTGGTAAGGACGCCGCCGAGCAGCTTTAGTGCGCCGCCTATAAGGGAGGAATGTCGGCCGCCTACGCAGCAAACTCCGCCAGCTCAGACTAGCAAGCGCCCGCTGACCTCCCCTCAGGAGGTACAGGAAGCAATGCGAAGACGGACCGAACCCCGCAGTGCAGATGCTCCACCGATCAGCGGGATCATGTCAGCGACCCGGATACAACCAGTTGCCGCCCCGGCCATCGTGCCAACGGCGTGCTTGATAAGCACAACCCCGCCACAAAAGACTTCTCCGGACGCCACCAGTACTCCGGAAAAAGAAAAAGAGAAGGAAGGACTATCGGCATTGACGAAAACTGACCTGGTGGACAAGGTCTACCAGGCAGTTAAAGGCATCAGTGGGGTAGCTACCGCCTCCAATATATTGAACATGGCGGATAAAGGAGCCATTGCGGGGTTCAGCCAGGACATCCTGGCTGTGGTTGCGGCACTTAACATTCGCCTGGCAGAGTCAGAGCACAAAGAGACAGCAATGAGGCTGGATGTGGCCTCTATGGAACTGCGAATGGCATCATCCTTTAAACCAGTGGCAGGGGATGCAGATCGGCAGCAGCAGCCGCAGCAGCTGAGGCAACAATCGGTGATCGACTATGCGTCGATCCTTAAGCTCCCAAAGGGAAAGCCGCCGCTGGTTGTAACACAGAGAGGACCGGCAGTCTTGTTCTACCCGAATAGTGACACCATCAAATCATCGGAAGAGACAAAGAAAGAGCTGCAACAGAAAGTGCAACCGAGCACTAAAGGGATACAGGTGCAGGCCATCCGCAGAGTGGGTAACGCAGGCGTGGTAGTGCAGACGGCGACAAGTGAAGGCGCGCAGAAACTAAAAGAGGCAGCGCCTCCCACTCTTCGAGCGATCGATCCGCGGGCACGTAAACCACTTGTGGCCATACGCAACCTCAGATCGGACCCGGACACGGAACAGCTGCTGGAAGAACTGCATGTAGTGAACCTGGCCGACGACCCTAAGTGGTCGCTGGAGCACCTTAAGGCAGAATGCAGGTTCGCTTTCAAGAAAGGCCGGCGGGACGGAAGTCGCACGACAGTGGTGTACGAGTGCTCGGCTTCTCTTCGCGATAAGCTAATCGGTCTGGGGAAAGTGTACATCGGCTGGGAAGTGGCGGACGTCTGCGACTTTGTCCGGGTCACGTGCTGCACGAAATGTCAACAATACGGCCATCCAGAAAAGCACTCCAGGGCGCCCGCAATGGTGTGCGGTCAGTGTGGGGAAGCGGGACACAAGTCTGAAGAATGTCAGTCCACGACACATTGCTGTGCGACCTGCAAGCGCTTCAAGCGGCCAGAGGCCAAGACGCACAAGACAGCGGCGTTCGACTGCCCCGCGCGCATCTACGCGGAACAGCAGGCCATTAATATGACGCAGTATGGATAGTCACCCACAACAACTACGCGTTGGACAGTTAAATCTCCAGGGTTCAGCCTCAGCCACTCAAGAGTTACCCATCATAGCCAGAACGCTGGGGTTAGGTCTCGCGCTAGTCCAGGAGCAGTATTACCATACCTGCATTATTCAGCGCGGACCAGACTCCAAGGCCGGTATACTGGTGGCAAACCCGGAGATTTCAGTTACGTTCCTGGACCGCCTCAGCAATGACCACTGTGCGGTGGCCCACATCAGCAGCCCAACCTCCGGACACGACATCTACGCCATCTCAGTGTACTGCCAGTACAGTCACGACATCGCAGTCCACCTGCAGCACCTAAACCAGGTCTTAGACCAACTGGCGGGACAGCTGAGCGCAGTGGTGGCGCACCTCACGCTCAGACTGGCGGAGGCCGAAGTTAGAGCTAATCTGGCCCCAGTTAAAACGCCGACCAAACTCCCTACATCCTCGTCCGGCGCCAAAAGCTACGCCACCGCGCTGAAGCTGTCCCAGCGAGTGGAGCCAGTCCCCTTGCCGGAAGCTGCAGGCCCGACACTGGCAATTTACCCGGCAGCTAACAATAGCGACCTCAAAACGGCCGAAGACACCTAAGCAGCGCTTAAAAAAGCCATAGATCCGACGAAAATAAATGTCCAGATAGCTAAGGTGCGCAAGGTGGGCAACGCGGGTGTGGTGGTGCAGACGACGTCGACATCGGCTGCCGACCGGCTGCGGGGCGCGATGCCGGTCACTCTCCGCGTAACGGAGCCCAAGAAAAGGCAGCCGCTCGTCTGCCTGAGTGCTATAGACGGGGACCCAAGCTTTGAAGAGGTCACGGACGCGCTCCATGAGCAAAACCTGAGAGAGGACAGCAGATGGCCTCTTGACAGAGTGCGCAAGGAGCTAAAGGGCGCCTTCAAAAAGAGGAGGCATGGAGGAGCGGCATCAGCACTTATATTTGGCTGCTCCGCGGAACTCAGAGAAGTGCTGCTGAATAAGGGCAGAGTCTTCATCGGCTGGCAGGCGGTGGAGGTCTGCGACCACGTCGACGTTACGTGCTGCACCAAGTGCCAGATGTACGGCCACCCCGAGCGGTACTGCAAGGCTGCGGAGACCACGTGCGGAAAATGCGGAGAAAACCACCGAGCTGATATATGCCAGGCTACCATAAAATGCTGCGCCACCTGCAAGAAGGTTGGCAGAGGAGACCCACACAGCCACAAAACTGCGTCACGCGACTGCCCGGCTCGCCAACACGCAATCCAACGGGCGATCAACGAAATCAGTTATGGCTGAAAGCCCTTGCAGATCGGGCAGCTCAACCTCGGCGGATCCGAAGTCGCCACCAAAGAGCTCCCTGCGCTGGCTCGTGACCTCCGCCTCGACATTGTCCTTGTACAAGAACAATACCCGCAGGCGGAGGGCATCGTCCAGTGCGGTGTGGGGCCAAAAGCTGGCGTCTACATCCGCCGAAGAGGCACCGCTTGCGCAGTACTGCTGCACCTAAGCAACAAACACTGCATCGTCGCCCACATAGCGAAAATGGACATATACGTCGTCTCTGCGTACTTCCAGTACAGCGAGGACATTGACCGCCATTTGCACCACCTGGAGACAGTGATGCTGCCGCTGCGAGGAAAGCGCGTCGTGGCACCCATGTGGCACAGCCTCCCGCGACACTACACCGGACGCGGGCATGAAGCCGAGCACCGCAGAACCTCGATGGAGGCGTTCATCGCCGGACACGGGCTCACCATCCAAAACGTAGAGGGCCAACCTTTCACATTCAGCGACCCGAATGGCGAGTCCAACATTGACCTCACCCTCACAACCCGCGGGGTCCCAATGGAGTCCTGGAGAGTCCTGGACGGAGTAAGCTCCAGTGACCATCGGCTCATCGTCTTCCAGGTGGCTGGCAATACGCGTACAATACGCAGCGCTGAGCCGTATGAAGAGCCGGTGCGCTTTCGCGATCGCGGTGTGGACTGGCCCCGATTCAGGGAGGCAATCCATGCACGAATGGGAGGGCTGAATCTGAAAAACCCTGTGTCAATCGTCTGTAAGGACTTTACAAGGAAAATCGTGGACACAGCGCGGAAGACACTGGGAATAAGGACAGCGCCGAGGGACACAGGGTATGAATGGTGGAGCCCCGAGCTGGAAAAGCTTCGGAAGGCTCATGGTAGGGCAAGGTGCAAATGGCAGGCGTCTAGAAGGGGAGGGGGTTTGCGCGAGGAACGCCTGAAAGGTGAGTTCCATATGTTGCGTGCTAGGTACAGGAAGGCGATGGTGGAGGCGGAGCTTGCTTACTTCCGGAAAATAGCGGAGACGGGCAATGAGGACCCATGGGGGTTGGCGTATCGCGCGGCCAGCGGTAGACTGCGGCCACCTCCCAGCGTCATTAATGGGACCAAACTGTTGGAGGGCTTCGCGGACTCCGTGGGCGACGCGGCGACCGGCCTATTACGCGCAATGTGCCCCGATGACGACCGCACTCGGGACACCGTCTATCATGCGCAGGTGCGCGTCGCCGCCTCGCTCATCCCATCAGGCCAGGCTGCGCCTCCACTGTCTCGGGGGGATCTGGGAGGAATAGTCAGGGACTTGCCCAACACTGCTCCGGGATTAGACGGCATCAGCGCGTGCATGGTGAAGCATGTTTGGGCAGTTGCCCCCGCGGAGGTCACTGCCGTGTACGGGAAAAAAGTAAAAAGTACGTGAAACCGTTCAGGGGTAAACCTGCGAAACTCGAATGAACGAACGGAGAGATTCATCGTCATTCCGCGGCGTACGGACGCGCGCCTCGATGACGCCGATCTCGATCGGTAGGCACGGGTCGCGTCCGTCGACGTCCGCGGACGACGTGCACTTCTCTCTTAGTAAATACATCGCGACCCGTTCGATGTCGGTCTAAGCGCCGTACGGGAGCCCCGTTGCCGCCATAACCGGCGGTTATGGGACCGCGACGGTGGCCGACCGGCCGTCGGACGGTAGTTTTGACGAATCGCGCACGCGTTTTAGACGCGTCCGGCCCGACGCAAGTCAACGTCGTATCCAACGTCTACGCCATAGTGCGGACGTAGGTGCGGCGCGTCTGCTGTCGCCGCCGTGTTGTCTCGGACTGTGCGCGTCTCTGTCTGCGATGATTCAGTTTCGGGCACTCGCAGGACCCGTCTTGAAACACGGACCAAGGAGTCTAGCATGTATGCGAGTCATTGAGATAATAAAACTGAAAGGCGCAACGAAAGTGAAGGCGCGCGCTAGCCGCGCGCTCAGGGAGGATGGAGCGTCGATCTAGGTCGATCTCTCGCACTCCCGAGGCGTCTCGTTTCCAATTAGTGAATGCAGGCGCGCTCTGAGCATAAATGCTGGGACCCGAAAGATGGTGAACTATGCCTGGTCAGGTCGAAGTCAGGGGAAACCCTGATGGAGGACCGTAGCGATTCTGACGTGCAAATCGATCGTCGGAACTGGGTATAGGGGCGAAAGACTATTCGAACCATCTAGTAGCTGGTTCCGTCCGAAGTTTCCCTCAGGATAGCTGGCGTCGATTTGAACAGTCTCATCCGGTAAAGCGAATGATTAGAGGCATTGGGGCCGAAACGACCTCAACCTATTCTCAAACTTTAAATGGGTGAGTACTCCGGCTTACTCGAACGATGAAGCCGGAGATCTGATGACGGTGCCAAGTGGGCCAATTTTGGTAAGCAGAACTGGCGCTGTGGGATGAACCAAACGTAGTGTTAAGGCGCCTAAAAAACGCTCATGGGACACCATGAAAGGCGTTGGTCGCTCATGACAGCAGGACGGTGGCCATGGAAGTCGGAATCCGCTAAGGAGTGTGCAACGACTCACCTGCCGAAGCAACCAGCCCTGAAAATGGATGGCGCTGAAGCGTTTTGCCTATACACTACCGTTACGGGCATGTGCGACGTTCTTTGTGACGTCATTAAGCCGTAACGAGTAGGACGTGCGCGGCGGAGAGCGCAGAAGGGTCTGGGCGTGAGCCCGCTTGGAGCCTCCGTCGGTGCAGATCTTGGTGGTAGTAGCAAATACTCCAGCGAGGCCCTGGAGGACTGACGTGGAGAAGGGTTTCGCGTGAACAGTAGTTGCTCGCGAGTCAGTCGATCCTAAGCTCAAGGAGAAATCTTATGTCGATGTGGCGTGTTTTTTCAAAAAGATATATCATCATAAAACAATGGTATGTTCAATGATAAATAACGCCCTTTGAGCGAAAGGGAATCCGGTTCCTATTCCGGAACCCGGCAGCGGAACCGTTTCAATAATCGTTCCCTCGTTTTTACAGCGAGTGTTCGACGGGGTAACCCAAAGTGGCCTGAAGACGCCGCCGAGAGGTCCGGGAAGAGTTTTCTTTTCTGCCTGAGCGTTCGAGTTCCATGGAATCCTATAGAAGGGAGATATGGTTCGGAACGCGAAGAGCACCGCATTTGCGGCGGTGTCCGGATACTCTCTGCGGACCTTGAAAATTCAGGTGAGGGATGTACGTGGAGATGTCGCGCCGGTTCGTACCCATATCCGCAGCAGGTCTCCAAGGTGAAGAGCCTCTAGTCGATAGAATAATGTAGGTAAGGGAAGTCGGCAAATTGGATCCGTAACTTCGGAATAAGGATTGGCTCTGAGGACCGGGGCGTGTCGGGTTTGGACGGGAAGCGGATGCGGCCGGTGCCGGGCCTGGTCGATGCTCTGGCGTCTCTCGGGGCGCGAGGGCGGAATCTGGACCCGCGTTCCGGCCTTCCGCGGATCTTCCTAGCCGTAAGGCCGTGTCGGTTTCGTCTCGTGCGCGATCGGCGCGGTTCTGTACGACCGCCGTTCAACGGTCAGCTCAGAACTGGCACGGACAAGGGGAATCCGACTGTCTAATTAAAACAAAGCATTGCGATGGCCCTCGCGGGTGTTGACGCAATGTGATTTCTGCCCAGTGCTCTGAATGTCAACGTGAAGAAATTCAAGCAAGCGCGGGTAAACGGCGGGAGTAACTATGACTCTAAGCCTTAAGTTTACTTGAGCGTGTCAGCAGTCTCTTAGTAGGGGTGGCTGCCTCAGCTCCTTGGCGATAAGCACGTTTCCGCGTCGTAGGCGTATGGCGGGCGTCGTCATGGAGGGTTGTGGCCTAACCTGCGTGACAGCAGTGGCGTCGGGCAGTACACTCACCCTATCAGACCTCACCCGACACGAAACCTCACCAACCGCCACAAAAGCGATGGTCTAACGACTGAACGAGACTAGTTACTCACGTATGTTGGATGTGCACCCACGCTGGTTGTCGCTGTCAACCACTGGGAAAGAGTACTCTGGCATACGGCAATGGTCATGATGATGTCAACAACACCTGACATCATCTTCGATCAACTCCTACCCTGGGCCTTCACGTGGCGCCGCTGATATAGCTGACAAGGAAGGGGGGGGCAATGCATTGAGGCGTAACGGACAGCAGACCAATTCGCCAAAGGCGTCCTATGATGCATATACCCTAACGAAATCAGGGGCGTAACGCGCGTACCACCCCGCCTTGACTTGAAGGAGTGAAATCTGGATGGTCCTGGGGAATGGTGAACCTGGATACCTTGGTCGAGGAGGAAGGTGCGTAACACACGAGGTGGTGGATAAATTCCAGGAGGGCTCGGGTTGAGATACCTGAGTAGCCCCTATGGGGGTCGTAGACCCCAAGTCTGGCAGCTCCTACAGGTGGGGCGTACAAGAGCTGTGGGCGAAATTGGTGGTCGGGTTAGCAGCCCGGCCACCAAAGATTTATGGTTGCTTTCGATGATAAAAATGGAACGTATGGTCGAGCCTCCGGCCTCCCACAGGAGCCGGAGGTAGCGACCCATAATCTTGGCCCGGCTGCTCGATCTCCGACTCCGTCGAGTCGGGGGGAAGGCGCTTGGCCGTGTCCGGAATGTAGCAGGGCATTTCGGACCAAAATAGGGTTAGGCGTGCACAAGCGTCGCGCGCACCCTATAGCGGCAAACGTTGAAGCTGCTCCACCGCAAGCGAAGCGGAGATGGCGCGAGGAAGAGGGAGAGCTCTTAGCCCAGACGGAGGCGCGTCTGACTAGAGCTGGAGGCAGCACAAGCGCCGCCAACATAAATCAGGCGCTGCTTGGGGAGTTGCCCCAATTGGGGCGCTCCCTAGAAGCAATAAAGGGGTACCGGAGGAAGGAGGCCTATAAGAGCCGGGTACAAGAGTGCCTGGCCGAGCTTGATCAGGCCCCTCCGGCTACCCCAGGGGAGGCAGTGGTGCCAGTGGCGAGACCCCCAGATGCTGCCGAAAGCTCGATGTCAGAGCGGCCTGCCGTGGTGGCGGAGTCTTCCTCTGAAGACGTGCCGATTTCTGCAAACTTGCCAAACCGGAACCTGTCCGAGGCGCTAGACCACGCCAGAATCGTAGAAGAGCTCATTGCGAGCGCTGAAGCGAGGATGGCGCGGGGCGCACGTGACGGGGGAAGGAAGGGGCAGCCTAGACGTAAAGGACAGACTCCGGCGGAGTCCCAACCTGCATCAGTCAGGTTGTCTGCGCGAAAGCGCCGCAGAATTGAGTACGCGAGGGTGCAGGAGCTCTACAAGACCTGTAGGTCCAGAGCCGCTGTGGAAGTAATCGACGGCCAGTGCCGGGGTGTAAGGCATAGTCTTGCTGAGCTGGAAGCCTACTGGCGACCAGTGATGGAGGCTGTGTCGGATGCCCCGGGGCCCACACCGGAGGCTCTGAGCGCATTACGGCGTTCAGAGCAGTACGGGGGCAGCCGTGATTACTCGCAGCTGTGGACGCCTTTCACCTCGGAAGAGGTGAAGGCATGCCGGGTGGATAACAGGTCCGCCCCGGGCCCCGAGGGAATTCTCCCGGGTGCCTGGAATGTAGTTCCTTCTGCAACTCAGGCGGAAATTTTCAACGCGTGGATGGCGAATGGCGAGGTCCCCGAAAAACTTAGGGGCTGCCGGACGGTATTCGTGCCAAAGACGGAGACTCCTGCATGTCCTGCGGAGTACCGGCCGATTTCGATCGCGTCGGTGCCCCTAAGGCACATGCACTCTGTATTGGCGCGGAGGCTGGAGGCATGCTGCCCTCCCGATGCACGACAGCGTGGATTTATCTGCGCCGACGGCACACTCGAGAATTCGGCTGTGCTGGACGCGGTGCTGGGAGACTGTGGGAAGAAGTTGCGTGAATGCCATGTTGCAGTGCTGGATTTTGCCAAGGCGTTCGATACGGTGTCGCATACGGCACTAATCGAGCTGCTGAGGAAAAGAGGCCTGCCTGAGGGGTTCTGCAGCTATGTTGCGAGGCTGTATGCCACGTCCGAGACTATCTTGGTCGTGAATGGAGCCCGCAGCGCTCCCGCAAGAGTTGGACAGGGAGTTCGTCAGGGAGATCCGTTGTCGCCGTTGCTGTTCAACATGGCGATGGATGTGATACTAGCGGCCCTACCGAGGGGAGTTGGTTATGGGTTAGAAACCGAGCGTGTCTCGGCTCTAGCGTATGCCGACGACCTGGTCCTGCTTGCAGGTTCAAAGGTGGGCATGCAATCCTCCATCGACAGTGTTTGGCGCACTGGAAGGACAATGGGACTTTTCGTCAGTCATGCGAAAAGCGCGGTGCTCTCGATGGTGCCTGATGGGAAGCGCAAGAAGCTGCACTACCTGACCGACCCCACCTTTAAAGTGGGGAAGCGATGGCTAAGGCAGGTGAATTGCGTGGAACGATGGCGCTATCTTGGCGTGGACTTCAAGGCGTCTGGATGCGTGACGTTAGAGCATAACATCAAACAAGCCTTAACCAACATCTCTAAGGCGCCCCTCAAGCCGCAGCAGCGGCTCGAAATTGTGAGGGTACACCTGATTCCAAGATTCCTGCACGGACTTGTCCTAGGGAACATCACGGATGACAGGTTGAGATTGCTCGACGTCCAAATCCGGAATGCAGTAAGGACTTGGCTTAGGCTTCCTAAGGATGTGCCTATCGGGTACTTCCACGCAGCAACCACGGACGGTGGCTTGGCGATCCCATCGCTGAGATCATGCGTGCCGGACCTCATTCAAAAGAGGTTCGGTCGTCTGGCCTCATCGCGATGGCCAGTGGCCAATGCCGCCGCCAGATCCGACAGGATCCGAAGGAAGCTGCAGTGGGCCGAGAAGCGACTCCGAAACCTCACCGCAGAAAACCCCAAGACAGGCGAGCGGACGACCGCGATGTATTGGCGTGAAGCCCTGCATGCCTCCGTGGATGGACTGGAGTTGAGGGAGTCACCACGGGTTCCTGCTTCCACTAAGTGGTTGCGGGAACAAGGTATGCAGCACACGGGCCGGGACTTCGTGCAGTTCGTGCACACGCATATAAACGCGCTCCCGTCGCGAGTACGCAACACACGGGGGCGCCGAGATGGTATGATGTCCGAGTTAAACTGCCGTGCAGGTTGCATGGTTAGGGAGACGACGGCACATACCATCCAGCAGTGTCACAGAACACACGGCGGCCGTATTGAACGCCATAATTTCATCGTGGACGTTGTCAGCTCTGCCATGGTCGACAAGGGATGGACTGTGGTGAAGGAGCCAAAGGTCAGGACCGCATTGGGGCTCAGGAAGCCCGACATCGTTGCCGCCAGGAATGGTGTGGGTGTGATAGTGGATGCGCAGGTGGTCTCGGGTCAGCGGCCCCTCGATGAGCTTCATCGTGAGAAACGTAACAAATACGGGAATCACGATGAACTTGTTGAGAAGGTCGCCGACATACTAGGACTACCTTGTAAGGAGAGCGTCCACTCCACGTCCTGCACATTGTCCTGGCGAGGCGTGTGGAGCCTTGGCTCTTATAGAGAGCTAAAGAGGTTCATCGGGCTCGAAGAAAGGTTTCTGTCCGGCATCCCGCCAATGGTCTTGAGAGGCTCGCACATGAACTGGACACGGTTCAATCGCATGACCACTCGGATCGACTGAGGAGGGGAGCGAGTGGCCGGGCTCCTGTGTTAATTCGGGTTGACGTCGGGCCCTAGAGGACAAAAGCTTCCACATCTCTACTAATTATTTATTTATGTATCATGTCCTCGCCCCAACATCCCACCGGCGCAATTCATTTCACTGGGTGGCGGTATGGAGACAGTGGGAGTCTCGCCACAACAATCCATAATGATTACGATAGTAGTCACTAAGGACGCTGGCAAGTGAAGGTGCTAAAATAGCCAAATGCCTCGTCATCTAATTAGTGACGCGCATGAATGGATTAACGAGATTCCCACTGTCCCTATCTACTTCTGCTATTTCTACTACTACTTCTGCTATGCTACTTCGTCGTCGACCACCGCAGCGTGCAGACGTGCGAAGGTGCGCTAGCTAAATATTTACACTTCCGCGATCGTGATTGGTCCGCGCTGAACATCGGTCCCTCCTGCTTTTTCTTGTGGCATCGGCCATAAGAGCCCGCGGCCATCTTGGCAGTAGAGGGAGTGCGAAAGCTTCTAGTGACAGTTCATCCGCGACAGTGACGTTCGTGAAATCGGCTCCTCTCGCTCTCTCTTGTGATCATCGCCATAAGGCCCCGCGGCCATATTGGTTCTAGACAGAGCGCGAGCACCAAGTGACAGTGACACTCCACGATAGTGACGCTTGTTGTGCCAGTGGCATCCGCGATAGTGACGTTTCTGTGCGACAGTGACGTTTGTGACAGGGAAGTTGTCAGTGTCATCCGCGATAGTGACGCTCTTGTGCGACAGTGACGTTTGTGACAGGGAAGTTGACAGTGACATTCGCGATAGTGACGTTATTTGCGGCGACAGTGACGTTCTTGTGATAGTGACACTTGGCAATCGCAGTGGTTTGGTGGCTGCCCGCGACGCCCTCAGCGCCACTGACGTGGCTGCGTGGAATACAGCGTAGCAGGTGACGTCACCCAGTGACGTCACCACCGGGTAGGTACCTAGTGCAAGGTGCTTGGTGACGTTTAGTGACAGTGCCACATTCCAGTGCAGTGGCCATATCCAGGAGCCTGCTATACGGTAATCACCACATTTGTGACGTCATCGTGGTGACGTCACCCACGGTAGGCCCCGTCGTGACGTCGGGACCCGCTAACCAACTCCGTGACTTTGCCTTCTTTTTCTTTTTTGGGACTTAGAAGAATTTTCAGGTGGACGGTTAGTACAGCCAATATACTGTGTGGAACCGGGGTTGATCCCGTCGGCCAGAACAATTTTCTCACTTTTGTACTAAAACCATAATTCATTTAGTTCGTGTATTGACTTCGCAAGGTTCGTGTATTGTGTGTGTACCGTTCGTGTATCGATCGCGGGTATCGTTCGTGTATCACTGCGCGGACGGCCGGTTCGTGTATTACGCCGGGGACGCCCGGTTCGTGTATTACCGCAGATTGCAGTGAGTTCGTGTATTACGTCGGGGACGGCCGGTTCGTGTATTACTGCAGTCTGCAGTGAGTTCGTGTATTACGTCGGGGACGGCCGGTTCGTGTATTGCTGTAGATTGCAGTGAGTTCGTGTATTACGCCGGGGACGGCCGGTTCGTGTATTGCGCCAGGGACGGCCGGTTCGTGTATTACTGCAGCCTGCAGTGTGTTCGTGTATCACTGCGCGGCTGGCCAGTAACACTGCGAGGACAGCCGGTGCTGAGCGCAGTGGCTGAAGGCGGCTCTCCGAAACCGCCACCAATATGGAGGAGAACGAGGCGGACGCGCAGCAGCAACTTATAGATGAGGAGATGCAACGCAAACAGGAGGAACTGGAGGTCCTGGAAGAGATGCGGAGGGAAGGGGGTTTCTTCCCCAGAGGATCCCTGGTGCGCACCCCGCCGCAGCGTTTCAGCACCCCGCCCGCTCAGCAACTGGAAACTATGTTGGTCGACATATCGGCGCCATCGCCGCCGGAATCCCAGAAACGAAGACTGAGCTCCCCGGAGGAAGTCCAAGACGCCGTGCGCCGCCGAGTCGCGGCCAAGAAAGTGTCGCGCAGCGAGGTGCCACCAATCGGAGGGTTTCTGATGTCGAACCCTGCACCGACACCCACGATCGCCCCAGCCCCCACCCCCGCCGTTGCTGCCGTGTCAGAAGAAGATTGCCCGACAGCCGCCGAGGAGGTCGACGGGCTGTGCTCAGCGCCGGTTGCCACCCTTGCAGGAATGGCCACGGCCTGCACCAAAGGAATCATGGACGCAGTCCGGTCAAAGTACTCTCGGCTCAACAAAGAAGAAGTGGCTGCCATTGGTGGCTACACGGAGAGGCTGAGCGCAGTGGTGGCGCACCTCACGCTCAGACTGGCGGAGGCCGAAGTTAGAGCTAATCTGGCCCCAGTTAAAACGCCGACCAAACTCCCTACATCCTCGTCCGGCGCCAAAAGCTACGCCACCGCGCTGAAGCTGTCCCAGCGAGTGGAGCCAGTCCCCTTGCCGGAGGCTGCAGGCCCGACACTAGCAATTTACCCGGCAGCTAACAATAGCGACCTCAAAACGGCAGAAGACACCAAAGCAGCGCTTAAAAAAGCCATAGATCCGGCGAAAATAAATGTCCAGATAGCGAAGGTGCGCAAGGTGGGCAACGCGGGTGTGGTGGTGCAGACGACATCGACATCGGCTGCCGACCGGCTGCGGGGCGCGATGCCGGTCACTCTCCGCGTAACGGAGCCCAAGAAAAGGCAGCCGCTCGTCTGCCTGAGTGCTATAGACGGGGACCCAAGCTTTGAAGAGGTCACGGACGCGCTCCATGAGCAAAACCTGAGAGAGGACAGCAGATGGCCTCTTGACAGAGTGCGCAAGGAGCTAAAGGGCGCCTTCAAAAAGAGGAGGCATGGAGGAGCGGCATCAGCACTTATATTTGGCTGCTCCGCGGAACTCCGAGAAGTGCTGCTGAACAAGGGCAGAGTATTCATCGGCTGGCAGGCGGTGGAGGTCTGCGACCACGTCGACGTTACGTGCTGCACCAAGTGCCAGATGTACGGCCACCCCGAGCGGTACTGCAAGGCTGCGGAGACGACGTGCGGGAAATGTGGTGAAAACCACCGTGCTGATATCTGCCAGGCTACCATAAAATGCTGCGCCACCTGCAAGAAGGTTGGCAGAGGAGACCCACACAGCCACAAAACTGCGTCACGCGACTGCCCGGCTCGCCAACACGCAATACAACGGGCGATCAATGAAATTAGCTATGGCTGAAAGCCCACCCTTGCACATCGGGCAGCTCAACCTCGGCGGATCCGAAGTCGCCACCAAAGAGCTCCCTGCGCTGGCTCGTGACCTCCGCCTCGATATTGTCCTTGTACAAGAACAATACCCGCAGGCGGAGGGCATCGTCCAGTGCGGTGTGGGGCCAAAAGCTGGCGTCTACATCCGCCGAAGAGGCACCGCTTGCGCAGTACTGCTGCACTTAAGCAACAAACACTGCATCGTCGCCCACCTAGCGAAAATGGACTTATACATCGTCTCTGCATACTTCCAGTACAGCGAGGACATCGACCGCCATTTGCACCACCTGGAGACAGTGATGCTGCCGCTGCGAGGAAAGCGCGTCGTGGTCGCCGTGGACAGCAACTGCCACTCACCCATGTGGCACAGCCTCCCGCGACACTACACCGGACGCGGGCATGAAGCCGAGCACCGCAGAACCTCGATGGAGGCGTTCATCGCCGGACACGGGCTAACCATCCAAAATGTGGAGGGCCAACCTTTCACATTTAGCGGCCCGAATGGCGAGTCCAATATTGACCTCACCCTCACAACCCGCGGGGTCCCAATGGAGTCCTGGAGAGTCCTGGACGGAGTAAGCTCCAGTGACCATCGGCTCATCGTCTTCCAGGTGGCTGGCAATACGCGTACAACACGCAGCGCTGAGCCGTGTGAAGAGCCGGTGCGCTTTCGCGATCGCGGTGTGGACTGGCCCCGATTCAGGGAGGCAATCCATGCACGAATGGGAGGGCTGAATCTGAAAAACCCTGTGTCAATCGTCTGTAAGGACTTTACAAGGAGAATCGTGGACACAGCGCGGAAGACACTGGGAATAAGGACAGCGCCGAGGGACACAGGGTATGAATGGTGGAGCCCCGAGCTGGAAAAGCTTCGGAAGGCTCATGGTAGGGCAAGGTGCAAATGGCAGGCGTCTAGAAGGGGAGGGGGTTTGCGCGAGGAACGCCTGAAAGGTGAGTTCCATATGTTGCGTGCTAGGTACAGGAAGGCGATGGTGGAGGCGGAGCTTGCTTACTTCCGAAAAATAGCGGAGACGGGCAACGAGGACCCATGGGGGTTGGCGTATCGCGCGGCCAGCGGTAGACTGCGGCCACCTCCCAGCGTCATTAATGGGACCAAACTGTTGGAGGGCTTCGCCGACTCCGTGGGCGACGCAGCGACCGGCCTATTACGCGCACTGTGCCCCGATGACGACCGCACTCGGGACACCGCTTATCATGCGCAGGTGCGCATCGCCGCCTCGCTCATCCCATCAGGCCAGGCTGCGCCTCCACTGTCTCGGGGGGATCTGGGAGGAATAGTCAGGGACTTGCCCAACACTGCTCCGGGATTAGACGGCATCAGCGCGTGCATGGTGAAGCATGTTTGGGCAGTTGCCCCCGCGGAGGTCACTGCCGTGTACGGGAAGTGTGTCGAGGAGGGAGTGTTTCCGGATGTATGGAAGGATGGCCGTCTGCTCGTCTTGCCTAAAGGTAATGGCAAACCGGCCACAGACCCGAAGGCGTACCGCCCAATTACGCTCCTCCCTGTGCTAGGCAAAATCTTAGAACGCGTAATGCTGAAGTGCGCTCCCACGATCGGCAACCAGATCTCGGCTTCCCAGCACGGATTTTCTCCGGGCAGATCCACGGTCACGGCGCTAAATGAAATCATCAACACAGCTAAGGACAGGGAATCCGGGAAATACGTGCAGGCAGTGTTTCTGGACATCTCGGGCGCCTTCGATAACGCCTGGTGGCCGATGATCCTGACGAAAGCCAAGCGGGGGGGGTGCCCGCCCAACATCTTCAGGATGCTGACGGATTACTTCGCCCGCCGGCGAGTCGGTCTGTTTGTCGGCGACCGGGTGGAATGGAAGGTGTCCACCATGGGCTGTCCGCAGGGGTCGGTCTTGGGCCCAACTCTGTGGAACCTGCTGATGGACGACCTGCTTCGATTGCCGGTCCCGGACGGGGTGCGCATGGTAGCGTATGCGGACGACGTCACTCTCCTGATAGGATCCAACTCTCGCGCTGGCATTGAAGCCGCGGCTAAAAACACCCTCGCGCTTGTAGCGGAATGGGGGGCTCGAAACAGACTGGAGTTCTCCTCTGCCAAGTCAGCAATGATGACGATCAGGGGAAAGCTCCAGCGCGCCCCCGTGGTGAAATTCGCTGGGGATCCTATCAGGAACGTGCCGTCGGCAACAGTCTTGGGGGTGGTACTCGACGCAAATATGTCCTTCGCGCGGCATGCGGTGTCGATAGGGGAGCGTGCGGCCAAATGCTTTGGGAAGATGTCGCGTGTGTCGGCATCCTCCTGGGGCATTCGATACTCCGGACTCCGCACCCTCTATAAGGGCACATTCGTAGCCACGATAACGTATGCCGCGGGATGCTGGTTCCACCGAGCGCACCTGCACGTCGTGCGTAGTGCCCTGACACGGTCGCAAAGACCGAGCCTTGTCCTGCTCACGAAAGCGTACCGGTCTGTGAGCACGGCTGCGCTAGCGGTGCTGGGGGGCGTCCTTCCGGCAGACCTGGAGGTGATCCGTGCTGGCAAGTTAGATGAGGAGCGTCGTGCCGCGGCCGACGCGCAGGTCGACTGGAGCACGCGGAGACGAGAGCTAAGGCGGCGCAAGAAAGATTTGTGGGATGAAAGCGTGGATGCCTGGCAAAAGAGATGGGCGAATGAGGAGAAGGGAAGGGAGCTGTACCGCTACTTCCCGGACGTGTCGGTTCGACTCAGGTCCCCCTGGGTCCAACCCGACTACCAATCGTCGCAGATCCTAACGGGACATGGGTGCTTTAGGAAGAGACTGCGAGACATGAATCTGTGCGAGAACGGTATGTGTGAATGTGGTATGGCTGAAGAGGACCTTCATCACGTCCTCTGGATTTGCCCCCTATATGAGGAGATAAGGAAGGAAATGATGGACGGGATATGTCGACCTGATGAAGGCCCGGTCTACTACGGCGATTTGGTGGGCTCACCGGCGAACTTCAAAAGGCTGCAAGAGTTCGCGCACAGATGGCACGAGTCGCGGAGGGAAGCGGAGCGCACAGCAGCACAAAACTAAAACTAAGACAGAAGAGCAGACTGGCGCGACGACGAAGATGAATGTCCTGTGACGTCTACGCCCCAGAAGGGGGAGAGTTGCGGTTTCGCACCAGGCCGCCCCAGAATGGGGAGAAAGGCCGGGGACAAAAAGGAAACTTGTAGAGATCAAGAAGCGCCTGCGGACACAAAAATAAGAAAGCCAAGGGAGCTATGTCCGCAGCCGTCTCGCGTTTCGGCCCATATGACTGTATGTCGGAGGGGCCATGGGAAGGTGGAGGGAATGTCCCTATCTACTTCGCTGCTAGCCTTCGTGGAGAGCAGACGTGTGCACAGTGTTCTCGCCATCCTATATAGCGATTGGCTGTTTCCGTATTTCGGTTCCTCTCTTTCCATCTTGTGGCACTTGCCATAAGAGCCCGCGGCCATATTGGCATTAGAGTGAGTGGGAGTATCACAGTGACTCTAGTGACAGTGGTGGAATCGGCCCCTCTCGTTCCGGCCTGTGGCTTTGTCCATAAGGCCCCGCGGCCATATTGGCATTAGAGGGAGAACGAACGTAGGTGACAACGATTGTGACGTTTTTGGTGCGACATTGACGCTTAGTGTATATCGTGACAGTGACACTTCTCTGCGACAGTGACGTTTTTGGTGCGACATTGACGCTTAGTGTATATCGTGACAGTGACACTTCTCTGCGACAGTGACGCTTCCCTGTGTGTGTGTCTGTGTGTGACAGTGACAGTGACACTGACAGCTGACAGTGTCAGTACAGTTCGGGTGTAGCCCGCGAGCCCCCCAGCGCCACTCGCGCCCCCCGCGCAGAGTGACATGTGTTTGGTGACGTCACCCTATGACGTCACCCCTCGGGTAAGTACCAAGTGACGTTTCTGGTGCTAGTACAGTAGCCGCATCACGAGGCCGTGTGACGCCGAGCACCAAATTTTCAGTGACGTCATCCTGGTGACGTCACTCCCGGGTGGCCTCCCGGTGACGTCGGGACCCGCCGACTAGCTGGTGGGACTCAACCTTTGAGCTCAGGACTTAGAAAAATTTTCGACTTTTCGGGTCGACGGAGAGCACACCTCTCATACTGTGCGAGATACGGGTTGATCCCATCGCAAGCGGTTTTTCCATACATTTTGACCTAAAAAGTAGTTACACTTAGTTCGTGTATTACCAGCGAGCGCACGTGGACCGTTCGTGTATTAAGTTCGTGTATTACTCGCGAACGGTTCGTGTATTAAGTGGCGAACGGCTCGTGCATTACGGATGGCGGACGACGAGGCCGAGCGACTGCAGCGGGAGCTGCTAGAAGCTACGATGCTTGAAAAGGAGGAGGAACTACAGGCGCTGGAGGAACTGCGACGCGAGGGAGGTGGCGGATTCCGGCCGAGACTGTCGCTGGCGCGGACCCCCCCGCAGTCGTTCTCGACCCCCCCCCCCCGCCCTACTAGACCTGTCTTCACCCCCCCAGGACCAAACCACGGCGCCCATGCAGCCCGCAGCAGCACCACAACCAGGCAAGCGACTGCTGACCTCGCCGGAGGAAGTGCAAGAGGCCGTGCGACGCAAGATTGGCGCCAAGAGGCGTGAGATCCCCCCCGTGGGTGGAATCCTCACGGCTGCCCCCACCCCAACTGTACGAAGTGAGGCGGCCAGCCAGGGACCCACCACACAAGACGAGCAAACCATGGAAAGGGACGACTTGGCGACAGCACCGGTGGAGCAGCTGGCGGGCCTTGCGACGCAGAGTACCAGGGGTATTATGGACGCAGTGAGGGCGAAGTCTTCAAAGCTAAATAAAGACGAAATAGCGGCAATAGGCGCGCATACTGAGCGCCTCGCCGCGGTAATAACACACCTGACGCTCCGCCTTGCTGCCGCGGAAATCAGGGTGGAAAGACCCCTGCCACAGCCAGATGAGTATCTCACAGCACCTCCCAGGAGAACCTTTGCGAACGCTCTGCGCCTTGGCAGGAACGCGGAGCCGGTGCCGATACCACGACCACCGGGCCCGGCTATAGCTATTTACCCAGCGGAGGCACATAAGGACACCTACAAGACGGCTGAGGACACCAAAAAGGCCTTGTGCACAGCAGTGAACCCCGCGCAACTGGGAGTACAAATCCACAGCGTTAGAAAAGTGGGCAACGCGGGGATCGTAGTTCACACGACATCGGCGGCCGCAGCGGCGTCGATCAAAAAAGCCGTCCCGTCTACCTTGACAGCGACGGAACCAGCACAACGGCAACCAATAATTGCCCTGACCGGAGCCGATAAGGAGACGTCCTTCGAAGCAGTCATCAACGACATAAAGAACCAGAACCTTCGAGAGGATGACAGCTGGCCGCAGGAGAGACTCCATAAGGACCTCAAGCTCCTTTTCAAAAGGGAGCGATATAACGGCCGAACCAAACTGGTCTGCCAGTGCTCCCACGAGCTCCGCCGGGTGCTAGTCGACCGAGGGAGAATATACATAGGATGGGACGTAGTGCAAGTCACAGATCACGTCAGCGTGACCTGCTGCAATAGATGCCAGCAGTACGGCCACCCCGAAAAGTACTGTAAGGCCAAGACTATGGTTTGCGGCAACTGCGGAGAGGACGGTCACAAGAGCACGGAGTGCCAGGCGGTGACCCCCACGTGCGCAACATGCAAGAAGTTTGGGAGGAAAGGCGCCAACACGCACAAAACTGCTGCGCGTGACTGCCCCGCGCGTGTGCACGCCGAAGCCCGTGCAGTCAACGGAATAAACTATGGCTAGTCTGAGGATTGGCCAACTCAACCTGCAGGGCTCGGCCGTGGCCACAGCGGAACTGCCGGCAGTCGCTGGGGAGCTGGGACTGGACATAGTCCTGGTGCAGGAGCCGTATCCGTCGGCAGCCGTCGCCCCAAGCACACCGCAGCTAATACTACCCGGGGCACCCAGCCCAAAAGCGGGTATCTATGTCCCCTCATTGGATGTGACGTGCGCGGTCTTACACCACCTATCCAACAGCCACTGCATCGTGTGCCACATAGCCTGGAAGTCGGAATCCGCACACCTGGTCAGCGCGTACTTCCAGTACTCCGATGACATAACCATCCACTTACACCACCTACGACGGGTACTGGACCAGCTTCGGGGTCATCGGGTACTGGTTGCAGCGGACACCAACGCCCACTCGCCGCTGTGGCACTGCCTCCCTCGTCACTACGTCGGACGGGGGCAAGATGTCACGCACAGGCGCGAAGCAATGGAGGGTACACGAGGATGCCAGCAGCAGCGACCATCGCCTCATCACATTTAGGCTATGTGGCACACAGGAACGGGGGCCGCCTGTCAGCGCGGAACCGTCGGTGGTGCCAAAGAGGTTTCGGGAGCGTGGGGTGGACTGGGATCGCTTCCGGGCGACGATTCATGAGCGAGTGGGGAGGATTGGATGGGATAAGTCTGCGTCGGAAGTATGTAAGGAGTTCACGCGAATTATCGGGTGGACCGCGAGTGAATGTCTTGGCACACGTGGTGATGGCAAGAAAGCGAAGGGATATGAATGGTGGTCTCCATCGTTGGAGGCCTTGCGTAAAAGGCAGAACAAGGCGAGGAAAGCGTGGCAACTGGCGAAAAAGAGAACTGGGGATGCAAACGATGAGGCAAGACAGAACTTCAGAATGTGTCGCAGTAGATATAGGGCAG
Organism: Thalpophila matura; assembly: GCA_948465475.1. NCBI lineage: Eukaryota > Metazoa > Arthropoda > Insecta > Lepidoptera > Noctuidae > Thalpophila > Thalpophila matura. The sequence goes on from OX419199.1 coordinate 9,737,256, forward strand.
CGATGGAGAAGGCGCAGCTCGACTTCTTCCGCGAGCTGGCTGAATCGGGAAACCAAGACCCTTGGGGATTGGCGTACCGCACTGCCAGTGGCAGATTCAGACCACCACAAAACGTGGTAAACGGCACCCGGCTTCTCCAGGGGTACGCCGTTGACGTGGACACGGCCATGCGCAGCCTAGTGGGAGCGCTGTGCCCCGATGATGACCCATCACGGGACACTGCCTACCACAGGCAGGTTCGACTGGCCGCTGCCTGTGTCCCGTCAGGTCGGGATGCGCCTCCTCTCTCAAGTCGGGATCTCGAGAAGATAGTCAGGGATCTTCCCAATACGGCACCGGGAATTGATGGAATTACGGCGCGCATCGTTAAGAATGCCTGGCAAGCCGCCAGCGCTGAAATTACGCGGATGTTTGGCCAATGCGTGGTGGAGGGCGTTTTCCCAGATACGTGGAAGGACGGCCGGCTTATCGTCTTGCCTAAGGGCAACGATAAGCCGCTCACCGACCCCAAAGCGTATCGCCCCATCACACTACTCTCTGTTCTGGGCAAAATCCTGGAGCGTATCATACTGGCAAGCGCACCCACCATCTCGCGCAGTAGTGATAATATATATAAGAATAAGTAAATAAGAATTAATATACTATAGTAGCGTGATGAAAAGCATACTATAACCTGCCCAGGAGTATGAACAATATAATTGTAAAATCCGTCGAGTAGTTTTTGTTTCTACACGCTGAAATTTTAGTGGTTGTTTTCCGACAGCAGAACGATTTGCCATCAGTAGTACTATCGAAACATAGAGTTCAATTTAAAAAATATTATGTCTTTTTTTTCAAATAATCAAAAAAAATATTCATAGACTAGAAAGTGTGAAAAACAATAGTAACTCACTCGATCTAACGTAGGTATAGTTATCTAGTCAAACGGACACGCGCCGCGCGCCCCGATTCCGCGAATCAAAGCGGCGGTGCCGACAAAAGCGGCGACCGATTCATAAATGTGCAGAGCAAAATCAGCTCTCGCGCATAGTGATACGGCATAAAACAGACTGATCGCCCGTTGCAACCGCACCGCACCCCCCCGACCCGCACTCCACGCCGACCGTTGGCCGCGACGCCGACCGGCCGACTGGCCGGCAGTTGTACCGCGAACGCGAATCTCGTAACATGCGTAGTGAACTAGTGAATTATCGTTGCAAAAATGGATCGACATTACATTATTATTCCAATTTAGAGTACGTCGCTATGGTGCAAATGTACGCTAGGGCTAATTATGACTCCCATGCTGCCGTGTTTACGCGGAGCCGCAACAACTTGGAGTCGCTCAATCTTCGCAGTGTTCTGAACCCCCAAGTCCCGTAGGCCCGGACGATCGTAGCGGCGACACAGTGCTACTCGATCATGGGGAGTTACAGTGCATGTACCCGTTTGCCCGAGTTCGGCGAGGAAATCCAAAAGTAGGTACTTCAAACGGGATCCTCGTCGAAGTACCTACCTATGTGTATGGCTGTGGTGGCTGGGTTTAACGTAAGTCAATACTACGTTTGGAAAGTGCTCAACAATGAAAGACTGCTTAAGTACCTATCATTTTCGTAAACTTAATCAAATAAAACGTGCTCGATTGTGTTATTGTGTATGGAACGCAGTGGCTTGCAATTTGAAAAATTACTCCGTTACCGGGCCTAAGCGTAAGTACCTACTTGTACCTTTGTATTAAATACCGAACATTTAAAAGTAGGTAAGTAATTAAAATCATTGCAAATAAGTTTATTCCATTTTTTTGAATACCTACGGCTTAAATACTGTAATAGGTATCTAATTCAGAAAATATCGTTTTCTAAGATAGGTGCCTACCTACCTAGTAATCTTGTTTTTTTAGTTTCGTGTTCACGTGTTCAGTAATTTGTCTATCAATAACTCAGGAATAGTTATCAGCTGATTGATAAACACGGAGGGCAAAGACCGCGCGGGCGCGCCCCGCTCGGCCGCGGCCGCTCGCGTCGTCGCCGCGCTTGCGTAGCTATCGTGAGGTACCTACTATTGGTTTGAGATTTTGTTTTTCACATCATTCTCATCACACCATTCTGCCATTTTTTGATTCTAATTTTTCTTTTATATATCAATCGAATGTACTGCCAAGACAAAATCATTTCGCTACGGTAGAACAACCACTTAAATTTCACCGTGTATAAGGAACATACAGACAGACAGACAGACAGACAGAGAGACAAAAAATTATTTTACTGATTGCATTTTTGCCATCAGTATCGATCACTTATCACCCCCTGATAGTTATTTTGAAAATATATTTCACTCAACTCTACCACATAGTTAGGTATTGCAGGTATCGCTCAATGTCAATGAGTTGTATAATATAATATAATATATAAATGAAACCAAAAAACATTATAAAAGCAAATCAAAGCAACGCAACATCCCCATGGTAGCCTAAGTGAACCTAAGAATACATCACCCTCCCCCCCCCCTCTCCAATTTTTTTTTTTCTGTTTTTCTTAAAAAATTAAAAAACCAATGAAACAGGGAGGCCCAATATCATTGGGTGTAAGAACCAAGACCCCCCCCCCCCCCCCCCTACCACCCTGCGAACCCGGGTCACATTCCTTTTTTGCCATAATGCGTGTTTCTGATGAAAAATTATTTGGGGATTTCTGATTATATCAGGGGGAGGGCTAATTGAAAATAATTATATATTATATAAAAAAAAGCATTTTAACAACGCAACATCCCCATGGTAGCCTATGTGAACCTAAGAATACATCACCCTCCCCCCCGTCTCCTAACCGGATCGAGCGCCCCCCGCCGTTTGGTTTTTTTTTTTTTTTTTTTTTTCTGTTTTTCTTAAAAAAAAAAAAAAAAAAAAAAAAAAAAAAAAAAAAAAAAAACCAATGAAAGAGGGAGGCCCAATATCATTGGCGTCGGGGTGTAAGAACCAACCACCCTGCGAACCCGGGTCACATATTCCTTTTTTTTTTGGGAGGGGGGCCCTCCTCCTAATGATTTTTTTTTTTTGTTTTTTCTGTTTTTCTTAGAAAACCAATGAAAGAGAGAGGCCCAATATCATTTCCGTGGGGTTGTAAGAACCAAAAATTACACATTCGACTGTGAACGAGGGTATCGTTTCGTTGTGTAGCTATATTGTGATGCGGCGCGCGTCTACAAGTCAAACTAAACGAGAAACGTTTGGGTCGACCGGTGAGCGCGCGCGCCGCATTGCGTATATGTGTGGTGTTTCGTTTTTTGGTGGTGTTGTGTTTGTGTGTGGATATATAATTATTCGATCTCCTCTTCGATATTCGATCTCCTCTTCTAGAAAAGCTCCCTGGTTGATCCTGCCAGTAGTTATATGCTTGTCTCAAAGATTAAGCCATGCATGTCTCAGTGCAAGCCGTATTAAGGCGATACCGCGAATGGCTCAATATATCAGTTTTGGTTCCTTAGATCTTACTCAGTTACTTGGATAACTGTGGTAATTCTAGAGCTAATACATGCAATCAGAACTCTGACCAGTGATGGGATGAGTGCTTTTATTAGATCAAAACCAATCGACGGAGGGCCTCGCGTCCGAAGTCGTTAATTTTGATGAATCTGGATAACTTTTGCCGATCGCATGGTCCAGTACCGGCGACGCATCTTTCAAATGTCTGCCTTATCAACTTTCGATGGTAGTTTCTGCGACTACCATGGTTGTCACGGGTAACGGGGAATCAGGGTTCGATTCCGGAGAGGGAGCCTGAGAAACGGCTACCACATCCAAGGAAGGCAGCAGGCGCGCAAATTACCCACTCCCGGCACGGGGAGGTAGTGACGAAAAATAACGATACGGGACTCTTACGAGGCCTCGTAATCGGAATGAGTACACTTTAAATATTTTAACGAGGAACAATTGGAGGGCAAGTCTGGTGCCAGCAGCCGCGGTAATTCCAGCTCCAATAGCGTATACTAAAATTGTTGCGGTTAAAAAGCTCGTAGTTGCATTTGTGCGCCGCGCTGTCGGTGCACCGCATCCGCGGTGATACTGACACGTTTGCGGAGCATATCGTCGGTGAGCCGGCGGTAATACGCCGGTTCAATATCAAAATCCTATCGCGGTGCTCTTCGGTGAGTGTCGAGGTGGGCCGACAATTTTACTTTGAACAAATTAGAGTGCTCAAAGCGGGCTCAAAATGCTGCTTGAATATTTCGTGCATGGAATAATAGAATATGATCTCGGTTCTATTTTGTTGGTTTTCAGAACTCCGAGGTAATGATTAATAGGGATAACTGGGGGCATTCGTATTGCGACGTTAGAGGTGAAATTCTTGGATCGTCGCAAGACGAACATCAGCGAAAGCATTTGCCAAAGGTGTTTTCATCAATCAAGAACGAAAGTTAGAGGTTCGAAGGCGATTAGATACCGCCCTAGTTCTAACCGTAAATATGTCATCTAGCGATCCGCCGACGTTACTACAATGGCTCGGCGGGCAGCTTCCGGGAAACCAAAGATTTTGGACTCCGGGGGGAGTATGGTTGCAAAGCTGAAACTTAAAGGAATTGACGGAAGGGCACCACCAGGAGTGGAGCCTGCGGCTTAATTTGACTCAACACGGGAAATCTCACCAGGCCCGGACACCGGAAGGATTGACAGATTAACAGCTCTTTCTTGATTCGGTGGGTGGTGGTGCATGGCCGTTCTTAGTTGGTGGAGCGATTTGTCTGGTTAATTCCGGTAACGAACGAGACTCTAGCCTGCTAAATAGGCGTCGTCATTTAGGTGTGCGTGGCTCCGTCACGCAACTCACTGGCGACGTATTAAAATTCTTCTTAGAGGGACCGGCGGCTTCGAGCCGCACGAGATTGAGCAATAACAGGTCTGTGATGCCCTTAGATGTCCTGGGCCGCACGCGCGCTACACTGAAGGAATCAGCATGTTCTCCCTGGCCTAGAGGCCCGGGCAACCCGCTGAAACTCCTTCGTGCTGGGGATTGGGGTTTGCAATTATCCCCCATAAACGAGGAATTCCTAGTAAGCGCGAGTCATAAGCTCGCGTTGATTACGTCCCTGCCCTTTGTACACACCGCCCGTCGCTACTACCGATTGAATGATTTAGTGAGGTCTTCGGACCGACACGCGGTGGCTTCACGGCCGTCGGCGTTGCTGGGAAGTTGAC
>OX419199.1:9752422-9754922 GCA_948465475.1 Thalpophila matura
CCAAAAAACATTATAAAAGCAAATCAAAGCAACGCAACATCCCCATGGTAGCCTAAGTGAACCTAAGAATACATCACCCTCCCCCCCCCCTCTCCAATTTTTTTTTTTTTTTTCTGTTTTTCTTAAAAAATTAAAAAAACCAATGAAACAGGGAGGCCCAATATCATTGGGTGTAAGAACCAAGACCCCCCCCCCCTACCACCCTGCGAACCCGGGTCACATTCCTTTTTTGCCATAATGCGTGTTTCTGATGAAAAATTATTTGGGGATTTCTGATTATATCAGGGGGAGGGCTAATTGAAAATAATTATATATTATATAAAAAAAAGCATTTTAACAACGCAACATCCCCATGGTAGCCTATGTGAACCTAAGAATACATCACCCTCCCCCCCGTCTCCTAACCGGATCGAGCGCCCCCCGCCGTTTGGTTTTTTTTTTTTTTTTTTTTTTTCTGTTTTTCTTAAAAAAAAAAACAAAACAAAAAAAAAAAAAAAAAAAAAAAAAAAAAAAAAAAAAAAAAAAAACCAATGAAAGAGGGAGGCCCAATATCATTGGCGTCGGGGTGTAAGAACCAACCACCCTGCGAACCCGGGTCACATATTCCTTTTTTTTTTGGGAGGGGGGCCCTCCTCCTAATGATTTTTTTTTTTTTTTTTTTTCTGTTTTTCTTAGAAAACCAATGAAAGAGAGAGGCCCAATATCATTTCCGTGGGGTTGTAAGAACCAAAAATTACACATTCGACTGTGAACGAGGGTATCGTTTCGTTGTGTAGCTATATTGTGATGCGGCGCGCGTCTACAAGTCAAACTAAACGAGAAACGTTTGGGTCGACCGGTGAGCGCGCGCGCCGCATTGCGTATATGTGTGGTGTTTCGTTTTTTGGTGGTGTGTTGTGTTTGTGTGTGGATATATAATTAATTTTATATATGTATACATGTACAAATTATATTATGACACGGTGATGACTGACGATGGATAAAAAACGACTATGTACTGTGTGGATCGACACTTGGAGCCGTATGTGCGCGTTATGCGTGTGTGTGTGTTCGTGTGTGCAAAATCGGTCGTTGTATGAAAAAAATTGTGAGACGTGGCGTTACACTTCGCTCGGACGCGTGTGGTGTTCGTCGCGTCGGTCGGAATACGATGTGCTCTTATTCCGATTGTGAACTTTCATAATGTGAGGCGCTCTATAGATTCCGGGCGGAATCGTAAATGAAACAAATCGCGAATGTGTTAAATAATTTTACACACGTGAACTCGTCTCGGTACGAACGTTCCCAATGGGGGCTTTTGTCGTTCGCACATTGCGGCGAAACGAAATCAAAACGCCCTTTATGCGCGCGCAGCGCGTCTGACGTGTTGAGATATATGCGTTCAGACGTTCGCGCGTGCGACCCAAAAATTATATAATTTGTATATAATATACAAAGAGCTCGCCCGATCGCGTCAGCGCATCTCAGATCGCTGACGCTCGGGAAAACGAGAGAATTGTTCGCGCGCCGCGCGCGCCTCCTCTGCCGCCGCTGTCGTTGACGGCGCGGGGCGGGGGCGAGCGTGCGCGGCGCGCGTTCGATCTCCTCTTCTAGAAAAGCTCCCTGGTTGATCCTGCCAGTAGTTATATGCTTGTCTCAAAGATTAAGCCATGCATGTCTCAGTGCAAGCCGTATTAAGGCGATACCGCGAATGGCTCAATATATCAGTTTTGGTTCCTTAGATCTTACTCAGTTACTTGGATAACTGTGGTAATTCTAGAGCTAATACATGCAATCAGAACTCTGACCAGTGATGGGATGAGTGCTTTTATTAGATCAAAACCAATCGACGGAGGGCCTCGCGTCCGAAGTCGTTAATTTTGATGAATCTGGATAACTTTTGCCGATCGCATGGTCCAGTACCGGCGACGCATCTTTCAAATGTCTGCCTTATCAACTTTCGATGGTAGTTTCTGCGACTACCATGGTTGTCACGGGTAACGGGGAATCAGGGTTCGATTCCGGAGAGGGAGCCTGAGAAACGGCTACCACATCCAAGGAAGGCAGCAGGCGCGCAAATTACCCACTCCCGGCACGGGGAGGTAGTGACGAAAAATAACGATACGGGACTCTTACGAGGCCTCGTAATCGGAATGAGTACACTTTAAATATTTTAACGAGGAACAATTGGAGGGCAAGTCTGGTGCCAGCAGCCGCGGTAATTCCAGCTCCAATAGCGTATACTAAAATTGTTGCGGTTAAAAAGCTCGTAGTTGCATTTGTGCGCCGCGCTGTCGGTGCACCGCATCCGCGGTGATACTGACACGTTTGCGGAGCATATCGTCGGTGAGCCGGCGGTAATACGCCGGTTCAATATCAAAATCCTATCGCGGTGCTCTTCGGTGAGTGTCGAGGTGGGCCGACAATTTTACTTTGAACAAATTAGAGTGCTCAAAGCGGGCTCAAAATGCTGCTTGAATATTTCGTGCATGGAATAATAGAATATGATCTCGGTTCTATT
>OX419199.1:9762422-9767095 GCA_948465475.1 Thalpophila matura
TATATCAGGGGGAGGGCTAATTGAAAATAATTATATATTATATAAAAAAAAGCATTTTAACAACGCAACATCCCCATGGTAGCCTATGTGAACCTAAGAATACATCACCCTCCCCCCCGTCTCCTAACCGGATCGAGCGCCCCCCGCCGTTTGGTTTTTTTTTTTTTTTTTTTTTTTCTGTTTTTCTTAAAAAAAAAAACAAAACAAAAAAAAAAAAAAAAAAAAAAAAAAAAAAAAAAAAAAAAAAAAACCAATGAAAGAGGGAGGCCCAATATCATTGGCGTCGGGGTGTAAGAACCAACCACCCTGCGAACCCGGGTCACATATTCCTTTTTTTTTTGGGAGGGGGGCCCTCCTCCTAATGATTTTTTTTTTTTTTTTTTTTCTGTTTTTCTTAGAAAACCAATGAAAGAGAGAGGCCCAATATCATTTCCGTGGGGTTGTAAGAACCAAAAATTACACATTCGACTGTGAACGAGGGTATCGTTTCGTTGTGTAGCTATATTGTGATGCGGCGCGCGTCTACAAGTCAAACTAAACGAGAAACGTTTGGGTCGACCGGTGAGCGCGCGCGCCGCATTGCGTATATGTGTGGTGTTTCGTTTTTTGGTGGTGTGTTGTGTTTGTGTGTGGATATATAATTAATTTTATATATGTATACATGTACAAATTATATTATGACACGGTGATGACTGACGATGGATAAAAAACGACTATGTACTGTGTGGATCGACACTTGGAGCCGTATGTGCGCGTTATGCGTGTGTGTGTGTTCGTGTGTGCAAAATCGGTCGTTGTATGAAAAAAATTGTGAGACGTGGCGTTACACTTCGCTCGGACGCGTGTGGTGTTCGTCGCGTCGGTCGGAATACGATGTGCTCTTATTCCGATTGTGAACTTTCATAATGTGAGGCGCTCTATAGATTCCGGGCGGAATCGTAAATGAAACAAATCGCGAATGTGTTAAATAATTTTACACACGTGAACTCGTCTCGGTACGAACGTTCCCAATGGGGGCTTTTGTCGTTCGCACATTGCGGCGAAACGAAATCAAAACGCCCTTTATGCGCGCGCAGCGCGTCTGACGTGTTGAGATATATGCGTTCAGACGTTCGCGCGTGCGACCCAAAAATTATATAATTTGTATATAATATACAAAGAGCTCGCCCGATCGCGTCAGCGCATCTCAGATCGCTGACGCTCGGGAAAACGAGAGAATTGTTCGCGCGCCGCGCGCGCCTCCTCTGCCGCCGCTGTCGTTGACGGCGCGGGGCGGGGGCGAGCGTGCGCGGCGCGCGTTCGATCTCCTCTTCTAGAAAAGCTCCCTGGTTGATCCTGCCAGTAGTTATATGCTTGTCTCAAAGATTAAGCCATGCATGTCTCAGTGCAAGCCGTATTAAGGCGATACCGCGAATGGCTCAATATATCAGTTTTGGTTCCTTAGATCTTACTCAGTTACTTGGATAACTGTGGTAATTCTAGAGCTAATACATGCAATCAGAACTCTGACCAGTGATGGGATGAGTGCTTTTATTAGATCAAAACCAATCGACGGAGGGCCTCGCGTCCGAAGTCGTTAATTTTGATGAATCTGGATAACTTTTGCCGATCGCATGGTCCAGTACCGGCGACGCATCTTTCAAATGTCTGCCTTATCAACTTTCGATGGTAGTTTCTGCGACTACCATGGTTGTCACGGGTAACGGGGAATCAGGGTTCGATTCCGGAGAGGGAGCCTGAGAAACGGCTACCACATCCAAGGAAGGCAGCAGGCGCGCAAATTACCCACTCCCGGCACGGGGAGGTAGTGACGAAAAATAACGATACGGGACTCTTACGAGGCCTCGTAATCGGAATGAGTACACTTTAAATATTTTAACGAGGAACAATTGGAGGGCAAGTCTGGTGCCAGCAGCCGCGGTAATTCCAGCTCCAATAGCGTATACTAAAATTGTTGCGGTTAAAAAGCTCGTAGTTGCATTTGTGCGCCGCGCTGTCGGTGCACCGCATCCGCGGTGATACTGACACGTTTGCGGAGCATATCGTCGGTGAGCCGGCGGTAATACGCCGGTTCAATATCAAAATCCTATCGCGGTGCTCTTCGGTGAGTGTCGAGGTGGGCCGACAATTTTACTTTGAACAAATTAGAGTGCTCAAAGCGGGCTCAAAATGCTGCTTGAATATTTCGTGCATGGAATAATAGAATATGATCTCGGTTCTATTTTGTTGGTTTTCAGAACTCCGAGGTAATGATTAATAGGGATAACTGGGGGCATTCGTATTGCGACGTTAGAGGTGAAATTCTTGGATCGTCGCAAGACGAACATCAGCGAAAGCATTTGCCAAAGGTGTTTTCATCAATCAAGAACGAAAGTTAGAGGTTCGAAGGCGATTAGATACCGCCCTAGTTCTAACCGTAAATATGTCATCTAGCGATCCGCCGACGTTACTACAATGGCTCGGCGGGCAGCTTCCGGGAAACCAAAGATTTTGGACTCCGGGGGGAGTATGGTTGCAAAGCTGAAACTTAAAGGAATTGACGGAAGGGCACCACCAGGAGTGGAGCCTGCGGCTTAATTTGACTCAACACGGGAAATCTCACCAGGCCCGGACACCGGAAGGATTGACAGATTAACAGCTCTTTCTTGATTCGGTGGGTGGTGGTGCATGGCCGTTCTTAGTTGGTGGAGCGATTTGTCTGGTTAATTCCGGTAACGAACGAGACTCTAGCCTGCTAAATAGGCGTCGTCATTTAGGTGTGCGTGGCTCCGTCACGCAACTCACTGGCGACGTATTAAAATTCTTCTTAGAGGGACCGGCGGCTTCGAGCCGCACGAGATTGAGCAATAACAGGTCTGTGATGCCCTTAGATGTCCTGGGCCGCACGCGCGCTACACTGAAGGAATCAGCATGTTCTCCCTGGCCTAGAGGCCCGGGCAACCCGCTGAAACTCCTTCGTGCTGGGGATTGGGGTTTGCAATTATCCCCCATAAACGAGGAATTCCTAGTAAGCGCGAGTCATAAGCTCGCGTTGATTACGTCCCTGCCCTTTGTACACACCGCCCGTCGCTACTACCGATTGAATGATTTAGTGAGGTCTTCGGACCGACACGCGGTGGCTTCACGGCCGTCGGCGTTGCTGGGAAGTTGACCAAACTTGATCATTTAGAGGAAGTAAAAGTCGTAACAAGGTTTCCGTAGGGGAACCTGCGGAAGGATCATTAACGTGTTAAACGCTAAACGTGTACATTAAAAAAATGCACGATGCGCGTATTTATAACGTGAATAATAATCCAAGGATATATCCATCCATCCATTAGAGATCGATACGCGACACACGCTACAGACACGCACGCTCGCCTCGGTGAGAGTCGTCGTCGGTGCGTTTGGCGCGTTGATCTCGCGTCGCGTTCTCCAACGGCACGTAGACGGGTTTAAAAATCCGCACCCCGAGTGCCGTTGAACGCGTTCGTTAACACAAAAAGTCCCTCACGATGCGGTGGGATAATTTTTTTTTTTTTTTTTTTTTTTTTAAACAAATTAAAAAAAAAAAAAAAAACACAACAATTGTATAATATATGTAACATGAAAAAATTTATTATATCATCCATGTGGTAATAATGAAATGAAACTATTACCCTGGACGGTGGATCACTTGGCTCGCGGGTCGATGAAGAACGCAGTTAACTGCGCGTCATAGTGTGAACTGCAGGACACATTTGAACATCGACATTTCGAACGCACATTGCGGTCCGTGGAGACACATCCAGGACCACTCCTGTCTGAGGGCCGGCTGTATAAAATACAAATGCCACATTGCGCTTCGCGTTTTTTTTTACGTGTTTTTCGCGCATTTGACGGTTCTGCTGGTGCGCTGGGTTGCGCTTTTGGGCGCTCCTTGCGCTCCGCTGTCCGTTCAAATATAACTTTATCGTTGTACATGCATTCAAGACATTTTTTTGTCGAACGACGTGTTGTCTCGCGCACTGATTTAACAATCCGTGTGCGGGTGCCGCGTACGGGCGTACAAAGAAAAGCGACGTTCACGTGTGACGCGATCGCTCAGCCGTGTCACGCAAGTGACTGGCGTTGGGGGATCGTTTATCACGCGCGCTCGCAACTCTTCGGTCGGTGATAATAAAACTAACCAGAGGGGGGTTGCGAAACGCGATGTAGCACTTCTTGTCCGTCGTCGTTAGGCGATTGTTATAAATGTTTTTAATATGTATGTATACAATGATAATATAAATAAATAACAGTAGGCGGACTCGACGTCCGAAGAGCGCATCGACGCCGTTGCCGTTCTCACGGTTCGGTTGCGTCGTCGTAACGCTGACGGATATCGCGTCTGCCTCATTTTTTTATCGTTGGCCTCAGATCAGGGAGGATCACCCGCCGAATTTAAGCATATTAGTAAGCGGAGGAAAAGAAACTAACCAGGATTTCCTTAGTAGCGGCGAGCGAACAGGAAAGAAGCCCAGCACTGAATCCCGCCGTTGTTCAGGCGGCGGGAGATGTGGTGTTCGGGAGGTTCCGCTTTCTCGTCGCGGTCGCTCCTGTCCAAGTTCGTCTTGAACGGGGCCGTTTTCCCGCAGAGGGTGCCAGGCCCGTAGCGACGGAGGACCGCGGCGAGAGGGACTCTCCTTAGAGTCGGGTTGCTTGAGAGTGCAGCC
>OX419199.1:9772295-9774795 GCA_948465475.1 Thalpophila matura
GGCTTTTGTCGTTCGCACATTGCGGCGAAACGAAATCAAAACGCCCTTTATGCGCGCGCAGCGCGTCTGACGTGTTGAGATATATGCGTTCAGACGTTCGCGCGTGCGACCCAAAAATTATATAATTTGTATATAATATACAAAGAGCTCGCCCGATCGCGTCAGCGCATCTCAGATCGCTGACGCTCGGGAAAACGAGAGAATTGTTCGCGCGCCGCGCGCGCCTCCTCTGCCGCCGCTGTCGTTGACGGCGCGGGGCGGGGGCGAGCGTGCGCGGCGCGCGTTCGATCTCCTCTTCTAGAAAAGCTCCCTGGTTGATCCTGCCAGTAGTTATATGCTTGTCTCAAAGATTAAGCCATGCATGTCTCAGTGCAAGCCGTATTAAGGCGATACCGCGAATGGCTCAATATATCAGTTTTGGTTCCTTAGATCTTACTCAGTTACTTGGATAACTGTGGTAATTCTAGAGCTAATACATGCAATCAGAACTCTGACCAGTGATGGGATGAGTGCTTTTATTAGATCAAAACCAATCGACGGAGGGCCTCGCGTCCGAAGTCGTTAATTTTGATGAATCTGGATAACTTTTGCCGATCGCATGGTCCAGTACCGGCGACGCATCTTTCAAATGTCTGCCTTATCAACTTTCGATGGTAGTTTCTGCGACTACCATGGTTGTCACGGGTAACGGGGAATCAGGGTTCGATTCCGGAGAGGGAGCCTGAGAAACGGCTACCACATCCAAGGAAGGCAGCAGGCGCGCAAATTACCCACTCCCGGCACGGGGAGGTAGTGACGAAAAATAACGATACGGGACTCTTACGAGGCCTCGTAATCGGAATGAGTACACTTTAAATATTTTAACGAGGAACAATTGGAGGGCAAGTCTGGTGCCAGCAGCCGCGGTAATTCCAGCTCCAATAGCGTATACTAAAATTGTTGCGGTTAAAAAGCTCGTAGTTGCATTTGTGCGCCGCGCTGTCGGTGCACCGCATCCGCGGTGATACTGACACGTTTGCGGAGCATATCGTCGGTGAGCCGGCGGTAATACGCCGGTTCAATATCAAAATCCTATCGCGGTGCTCTTCGGTGAGTGTCGAGGTGGGCCGACAATTTTACTTTGAACAAATTAGAGTGCTCAAAGCGGGCTCAAAATGCTGCTTGAATATTTCGTGCATGGAATAATAGAATATGATCTCGGTTCTATTTTGTTGGTTTTCAGAACTCCGAGGTAATGATTAATAGGGATAACTGGGGGCATTCGTATTGCGACGTTAGAGGTGAAATTCTTGGATCGTCGCAAGACGAACATCAGCGAAAGCATTTGCCAAAGGTGTTTTCATCAATCAAGAACGAAAGTTAGAGGTTCGAAGGCGATTAGATACCGCCCTAGTTCTAACCGTAAATATGTCATCTAGCGATCCGCCGACGTTACTACAATGGCTCGGCGGGCAGCTTCCGGGAAACCAAAGATTTTGGACTCCGGGGGGAGTATGGTTGCAAAGCTGAAACTTAAAGGAATTGACGGAAGGGCACCACCAGGAGTGGAGCCTGCGGCTTAATTTGACTCAACACGGGAAATCTCACCAGGCCCGGACACCGGAAGGATTGACAGATTAACAGCTCTTTCTTGATTCGGTGGGTGGTGGTGCATGGCCGTTCTTAGTTGGTGGAGCGATTTGTCTGGTTAATTCCGGTAACGAACGAGACTCTAGCCTGCTAAATAGGCGTCGTCATTTAGGTGTGCGTGGCTCCGTCACGCAACTCACTGGCGACGTATTAAAATTCTTCTTAGAGGGACCGGCGGCTTCGAGCCGCACGAGATTGAGCAATAACAGGTCTGTGATGCCCTTAGATGTCCTGGGCCGCACGCGCGCTACACTGAAGGAATCAGCATGTTCTCCCTGGCCTAGAGGCCCGGGCAACCCGCTGAAACTCCTTCGTGCTGGGGATTGGGGTTTGCAATTATCCCCCATAAACGAGGAATTCCTAGTAAGCGCGAGTCATAAGCTCGCGTTGATTACGTCCCTGCCCTTTGTACACACCGCCCGTCGCTACTACCGATTGAATGATTTAGTGAGGTCTTCGGACCGACACGCGGTGGCTTCACGGCCGTCGGCGTTGCTGGGAAGTTGACCAAACTTGATCATTTAGAGGAAGTAAAAGTCGTAACAAGGTTTCCGTAGGGGAACCTGCGGAAGGATCATTAACGTGTTAAACGCTAAACGTGTACATTAAAAAAATGCACGATGCGCGTATTTATAACGTGAATAATAATCCAAGGATATATCCATCCATCCATTAGAGATCGATACGCGACACACGCTACAGACACGCACGCTCGCCTCGGTGAGAGTCGTCGTCGGTGCGTTTGGCGCGTTGATCTCGCGTCGCGTTCTCCAACGGCACGTAGACGGGTTTAAAAATCCGCACCCCGAGTGCCGTTGAACGCGTTCGTTAACACAAAAAGTCCCTCACGATGCGGTGGGATAATTTTTTT
>OX419199.1:9779795-9784795 GCA_948465475.1 Thalpophila matura
TTTCATAAAAACATACGGTTCACTTGGTGGACGGCGGACATCCCTCAGCCACGGCGCCTGCGGCGCTTCTGAATTAATACACGAACGGAATTCGTTTTTAATACACTAACGACACGCGACGCCATAACATAACAAAATTTATTATGAGATCAATATAAATATCTATCAAAAAGATTAATTCGAAAAAAAAAAAAAAAAGCTTCAATTCAAAAATAAATAACTTGACGACTGACAGTATAATTATTACTGATACTATATTAACAATGAAAATTTTGCCGCAATTCACGCGCGACGATGCGGTGGCTTATTAGCGTATTTCATGTATAAGTTTGGTGTTTCTATACCGATTTCTATGATGAGTGAGAGTATTATAAAACGTAAGAGAGAAACAAATACAATCAGAAAGCTCTGAAATGCTAAGATATCGGGAGTTACACGTGTTATTGCGAGTCAACCATAAAAGGTAGACATAAATGCTGTTATGGGATATTTTTTTTAGATAATTTTATGTAGAACATTTCCGTAATGCATGATTTGTAGGCTGCACACGCGACGTATGCTTAAAAAATGGAGTAACTTCTCCCGTTTTCCCTACATTTCCCTTCACTGCTCTGCTCCTATTGATTGTAGCGTGATGAAAAGCATACTATAACCTGCCCAGGAGTATGAACAATATAATTGTAAAATCCGTCGAGTAGTTTTTGTTTCTATAAGGAACATACAGACAGACAGACAGACAGACAGACAGACAGACAGACAGAGAGACAAAAAATTATTTTACTGATTGCATTTTTGGCCATCAGTATCGATCACTTATCACCCCCTGATAGTTATTTTGAAAATATATTTCACTCAACTCTACCACATAGTTAGGTATTGCAGGTATCGCTCAATGTCAATGAGTTGTATAATATAATATAATATATAAATGAAACCAAAAAACATTATAAAAGCAAATCAAAGCAACGCAACATCCCCATGGTAGCCTAAGTGAACCTAAGAATACATCACCCTCCCCCCCCCCTCTCCAATTTTTTTTTTTTTTTTCTGTTTTTCTTAAAAAATTAAAAAAACCAATGAAACAGGGAGGCCCAATATCATTGGGTGTAAGAACCAAGACCCCCCCCCCCTACCACCCTGCGAACCCGGGTCACATTCCTTTTTTGCCATAATGCGTGTTTCTGATGAAAAATTATTTGGGGATTTCTGATTATATCAGGGGGAGGGCTAATTGAAAATAATTATATATTATATAAAAAAAAGCATTTTAACAACGCAACATCCCCATGGTAGCCTATGTGAACCTAAGAATACATCACCCTCCCCCCCGTCTCCTAACCGGATCGAGCGCCCCCCGCCGTTTGGTTTTTTTTTTTTTTTTTTTTTTTCTGTTTTTCTTAAAAAAAAAAACAAAACAAAAAAAAAAAAAAAAAAAAAAAAAAAAAAAACCAATGAAAGAGGGAGGCCCAATATCATTGGCGTCGGGGTGTAAGAACCAACCACCCTGCGAACCCGGGTCACATATTCCTTTTTTTTTTGGGAGGGGGGCCCTCCTCCTAATGATTTTTTTTTTTTTTTTTTTTCTGTTTTTCTTAGAAAACCAATGAAAGAGAGAGGCCCAATATCATTTCCGTGGGGTTGTAAGAACCAAAAATTACACATTCGACTGTGAACGAGGGTATCGTTTCGTTGTGTAGCTATATTGTGATGCGGCGCGCGTCTACAAGTCAAACTAAACGAGAAACGTTTGGGTCGACCGGTGAGCGCGCGCGCCGCATTGCGTATATGTGTGGTGTTTCGTTTTTTGGTGGTGTGTTGTGTTTGTGTGTGGATATATAATTAATTTTATATATGTATACATGTACAAATTATATTATGACACGGTGATGACTGACGATGGATAAAAAACGACTATGTACCGTGTGGATCGACACTTGGAGCCGTATGTGCGCGTTATGCGTGTGTGTGTGTTCGTGTGTGCAAAATCGGTCGTTGTATGAAAAAAATTGTGAGACGTGGCGTTACACTTCGCTCGGACGCGTGTGGTGTTCGTCGCGTCGGTCGGAATACGATGTGCTCTTATTCCGATTGTGAACTTTCATAATGTGAGGCGCTCTATAGATTCCGGGCGGAATCGTAAATGAAACAAATCGCGAATGTGTTAAATAATTTTACACACGTGAACTCGTCTCGGTACGAACGTTCCCAATGGGGGCTTTTGTCGTTCGCACATTGCGGCGAAACGAAATCAAAACGCCCTTTATGCGCGCGCAGCGCGTCTGACGTGTTGAGATATATGCGTTCAGACGTTCGCGCGTGCGACCCAAAAATTATATAATTTGTATATAATATACAAAGAGCTCGCCCGATCGCGTCAGCGCATCTCAGATCGCTGACGCTCGGGAAAACGAGAGAATTGTTCGCGCGCCGCGCGCGCCTCCTCTGCCGCCGCTGTCGTTGACGGCGCGGGGCGGGGGCGAGCGTGCGCGGCGCGCGTTCGATCTCCTCTTCTAGAAAAGCTCCCTGGTTGATCCTGCCAGTAGTTATATGCTTGTCTCAAAGATTAAGCCATGCATGTCTCAGTGCAAGCCGTATTAAGGCGATACCGCGAATGGCTCAATATATCAGTTTTGGTTCCTTAGATCTTACTCAGTTACTTGGATAACTGTGGTAATTCTAGAGCTAATACATGCAATCAGAACTCTGACCAGTGATGGGATGAGTGCTTTTATTAGATCAAAACCAATCGACGGAGGGCCTCGCGTCCGAAGTCGTTAATTTTGATGAATCTGGATAACTTTTGCCGATCGCATGGTCCAGTACCGGCGACGCATCTTTCAAATGTCTGCCTTATCAACTTTCGATGGTAGTTTCTGCGACTACCATGGTTGTCACGGGTAACGGGGAATCAGGGTTCGATTCCGGAGAGGGAGCCTGAGAAACGGCTACCACATCCAAGGAAGGCAGCAGGCGCGCAAATTACCCACTCCCGGCACGGGGAGGTAGTGACGAAAAATAACGATACGGGACTCTTACGAGGCCTCGTAATCGGAATGAGTACACTTTAAATATTTTAACGAGGAACAATTGGAGGGCAAGTCTGGTGCCAGCAGCCGCGGTAATTCCAGCTCCAATAGCGTATACTAAAATTGTTGCGGTTAAAAAGCTCGTAGTTGCATTTGTGCGCCGCGCTGTCGGTGCACCGCATCCGCGGTGATACTGACACGTTTGCGGAGCATATCGTCGGTGAGCCGGCGGTAATACGCCGGTTCAATATCAAAATCCTATCGCGGTGCTCTTCGGTGAGTGTCGAGGTGGGCCGACAATTTTACTTTGAACAAATTAGAGTGCTCAAAGCGGGCTCAAAATGCTGCTTGAATATTTCGTGCATGGAATAATAGAATATGATCTCGGTTCTATTTTGTTGGTTTTCAGAACTCCGAGGTAATGATTAATAGGGATAACTGGGGGCATTCGTATTGCGACGTTAGAGGTGAAATTCTTGGATCGTCGCAAGACGAACATCAGCGAAAGCATTTGCCAAAGGTGTTTTCATCAATCAAGAACGAAAGTTAGAGGTTCGAAGGCGATTAGATACCGCCCTAGTTCTAACCGTAAATATGTCATCTAGCGATCCGCCGACGTTACTACAATGGCTCGGCGGGCAGCTTCCGGGAAACCAAAGATTTTGGACTCCGGGGGGAGTATGGTTGCAAAGCTGAAACTTAAAGGAATTGACGGAAGGGCACCACCAGGAGTGGAGCCTGCGGCTTAATTTGACTCAACACGGGAAATCTCACCAGGCCCGGACACCGGAAGGATTGACAGATTAACAGCTCTTTCTTGATTCGGTGGGTGGTGGTGCATGGCCGTTCTTAGTTGGTGGAGCGATTTGTCTGGTTAATTCCGGTAACGAACGAGACTCTAGCCTGCTAAATAGGCGTCGTCATTTAGGTGTGCGTGGCTCCGTCACGCAACTCACTGGCGACGTATTAAAATTCTTCTTAGAGGGACCGGCGGCTTCGAGCCGCACGAGATTGAGCAATAACAGGTCTGTGATGCCCTTAGATGTCCTGGGCCGCACGCGCGCTACACTGAAGGAATCAGCATGTTCTCCCTGGCCTAGAGGCCCGGGCAACCCGCTGAAACTCCTTCGTGCTGGGGATTGGGGTTTGCAATTATCCCCCATAAACGAGGAATTCCTAGTAAGCGCGAGTCATAAGCTCGCGTTGATTACGTCCCTGCCCTTTGTACACACCGCCCGTCGCTACTACCGATTGAATGATTTAGTGAGGTCTTCGGACCGACACGCGGTGGCTTCACGGCCGTCGGCGTTGCTGGGAAGTTGACCAAACTTGATCATTTAGAGGAAGTAAAAGTCGTAACAAGGTTTCCGTAGGGGAACCTGCGGAAGGATCATTAACGTGTTAAACGCTAAACGTGTACATTAAAAAAATGCACGATGCGCGTATTTATAACGTGAATAATAATCCAAGGATATATCCATCCATCCATTAGAGATCGATACGCGACACACGCTACAGACACGCACGCTCGCCTCGGTGAGAGTCGTCGTCGGTGCGTTTGGCGCGTTGATCTCGCGTCGCGTTCTCCAACGGCACGTAGACGGGTTTAAAAATCCGCACCCCGAGTGCCGTTGAACGCGTTCGTTAACACAAAAAGTCCCTCACGATGCGGTGGGATAATTTTTTTTTTTTTTTTTTTTTTTTTAAACAAATTAAAAAAAAAAAAAAAAACACAACAATTGTATAATATATGTAACATGAAAAAATTTATTATATCATCCATGTGGTAATAATGAAATGAAACTATTACCCTGGACGGTGGATCACTTGGCTCGCGGGTCGATGAAGAACGCAGTTAACTGCGCGTCATAGTGTGAACTGCAGGACACATTTGAACATCGACATTTCGAACGCACATTGCGGTCCGTGGAGACACATCCAGGACCACTCCTGTCTGAGGGCCGGCTGTATAAA
>OX419199.1:9794795-9799795 GCA_948465475.1 Thalpophila matura
GGCTGCACACGCGACGTATGCTTAAAAAATGGAGTAACTTCTCCCGTTTTCCCTACATTTCCCTTCACTGCTCTGCTCCTATTGATTGTAGCGTGATGAAAAGCATACTATAACCTGCCCAGGAGTATGAACAATATAATTGTAAAATCCGTCGAGTAGTTTTTGTTTCTATAAGGAACATACAGACAGACAGACAGACAGACAGACAGACAGACAGACAGAGAGACAAAAAATTATTTTACTGATTGCATTTTTGGCCATCAGTATCGATCACTTATCACCCCCTGATAGTTATTTTGAAAATATATTTCACTCAACTCTACCACATAGTTAGGTATTGCAGGTATCGCTCAATGTCAATGAGTTGTATAATATAATATAATATATAAATGAAACCAAAAAACATTATAAAAGCAAATCAAAGCAACGCAACATCCCCATGGTAGCCTAAGTGAACCTAAGAATACATCACCCTCCCCCCCCCCTCTCCAATTTTTTTTTTTTTTTTCTGTTTTTCTTAAAAAATTAAAAAAACCAATGAAACAGGGAGGCCCAATATCATTGGGTGTAAGAACCAAGACCCCCCCCCCCTACCACCCTGCGAACCCGGGTCACATTCCTTTTTTGCCATAATGCGTGTTTCTGATGAAAAATTATTTGGGGATTTCTGATTATATCAGGGGGAGGGCTAATTGAAAATAATTATATATTATATAAAAAAAAGCATTTTAACAACGCAACATCCCCATGGTAGCCTATGTGAACCTAAGAATACATCACCCTCCCCCCCGTCTCCTAACCGGATCGAGCGCCCCCCGCCGTTTGGTTTTTTTTTTTTTTTTTTTTTTTCTGTTTTTCTTAAAAAAAAAAACAAAACAAAAAAAAAAAAAAAAAAAAAAAAAAAAAAAACCAATGAAAGAGGGAGGCCCAATATCATTGGCGTCGGGGTGTAAGAACCAACCACCCTGCGAACCCGGGTCACATATTCCTTTTTTTTTTGGGAGGGGGGCCCTCCTCCTAATGATTTTTTTTTTTTTTTTTTTTCTGTTTTTCTTAGAAAACCAATGAAAGAGAGAGGCCCAATATCATTTCCGTGGGGTTGTAAGAACCAAAAATTACACATTCGACTGTGAACGAGGGTATCGTTTCGTTGTGTAGCTATATTGTGATGCGGCGCGCGTCTACAAGTCAAACTAAACGAGAAACGTTTGGGTCGACCGGTGAGCGCGCGCGCCGCATTGCGTATATGTGTGGTGTTTCGTTTTTTGGTGGTGTGTTGTGTTTGTGTGTGGATATATAATTAATTTTATATATGTATACATGTACAAATTATATTATGACACGGTGATGACTGACGATGGATAAAAAACGACTATGTACCGTGTGGATCGACACTTGGAGCCGTATGTGCGCGTTATGCGTGTGTGTGTGTTCGTGTGTGCAAAATCGGTCGTTGTATGAAAAAAATTGTGAGACGTGGCGTTACACTTCGCTCGGACGCGTGTGGTGTTCGTCGCGTCGGTCGGAATACGATGTGCTCTTATTCCGATTGTGAACTTTCATAATGTGAGGCGCTCTATAGATTCCGGGCGGAATCGTAAATGAAACAAATCGCGAATGTGTTAAATAATTTTACACACGTGAACTCGTCTCGGTACGAACGTTCCCAATGGGGGCTTTTGTCGTTCGCACATTGCGGCGAAACGAAATCAAAACGCCCTTTATGCGCGCGCAGCGCGTCTGACGTGTTGAGATATATGCGTTCAGACGTTCGCGCGTGCGACCCAAAAATTATATAATTTGTATATAATATACAAAGAGCTCGCCCGATCGCGTCAGCGCATCTCAGATCGCTGACGCTCGGGAAAACGAGAGAATTGTTCGCGCGCCGCGCGCGCCTCCTCTGCCGCCGCTGTCGTTGACGGCGCGGGGCGGGGGCGAGCGTGCGCGGCGCGCGTTCGATCTCCTCTTCTAGAAAAGCTCCCTGGTTGATCCTGCCAGTAGTTATATGCTTGTCTCAAAGATTAAGCCATGCATGTCTCAGTGCAAGCCGTATTAAGGCGATACCGCGAATGGCTCAATATATCAGTTTTGGTTCCTTAGATCTTACTCAGTTACTTGGATAACTGTGGTAATTCTAGAGCTAATACATGCAATCAGAACTCTGACCAGTGATGGGATGAGTGCTTTTATTAGATCAAAACCAATCGACGGAGGGCCTCGCGTCCGAAGTCGTTAATTTTGATGAATCTGGATAACTTTTGCCGATCGCATGGTCCAGTACCGGCGACGCATCTTTCAAATGTCTGCCTTATCAACTTTCGATGGTAGTTTCTGCGACTACCATGGTTGTCACGGGTAACGGGGAATCAGGGTTCGATTCCGGAGAGGGAGCCTGAGAAACGGCTACCACATCCAAGGAAGGCAGCAGGCGCGCAAATTACCCACTCCCGGCACGGGGAGGTAGTGACGAAAAATAACGATACGGGACTCTTACGAGGCCTCGTAATCGGAATGAGTACACTTTAAATATTTTAACGAGGAACAATTGGAGGGCAAGTCTGGTGCCAGCAGCCGCGGTAATTCCAGCTCCAATAGCGTATACTAAAATTGTTGCGGTTAAAAAGCTCGTAGTTGCATTTGTGCGCCGCGCTGTCGGTGCACCGCATCCGCGGTGATACTGACACGTTTGCGGAGCATATCGTCGGTGAGCCGGCGGTAATACGCCGGTTCAATATCAAAATCCTATCGCGGTGCTCTTCGGTGAGTGTCGAGGTGGGCCGACAATTTTACTTTGAACAAATTAGAGTGCTCAAAGCGGGCTCAAAATGCTGCTTGAATATTTCGTGCATGGAATAATAGAATATGATCTCGGTTCTATTTTGTTGGTTTTCAGAACTCCGAGGTAATGATTAATAGGGATAACTGGGGGCATTCGTATTGCGACGTTAGAGGTGAAATTCTTGGATCGTCGCAAGACGAACATCAGCGAAAGCATTTGCCAAAGGTGTTTTCATCAATCAAGAACGAAAGTTAGAGGTTCGAAGGCGATTAGATACCGCCCTAGTTCTAACCGTAAATATGTCATCTAGCGATCCGCCGACGTTACTACAATGGCTCGGCGGGCAGCTTCCGGGAAACCAAAGATTTTGGACTCCGGGGGGAGTATGGTTGCAAA
Organism: Thalpophila matura; assembly: GCA_948465475.1. NCBI lineage: Eukaryota > Metazoa > Arthropoda > Insecta > Lepidoptera > Noctuidae > Thalpophila > Thalpophila matura. The sequence continues at coordinate 9,797,974 of OX419199.1, forward strand.
GCTGAAACTTAAAGGAATTGACGGAAGGGCACCACCAGGAGTGGAGCCTGCGGCTTAATTTGACTCAACACGGGAAATCTCACCAGGCCCGGACACCGGAAGGATTGACAGATTAACAGCTCTTTCTTGATTCGGTGGGTGGTGGTGCATGGCCGTTCTTAGTTGGTGGAGCGATTTGTCTGGTTAATTCCGGTAACGAACGAGACTCTAGCCTGCTAAATAGGCGTCGTCATTTAGGTGTGCGTGGCTCCGTCACGCAACTCACTGGCGACGTATTAAAATTCTTCTTAGAGGGACCGGCGGCTTCGAGCCGCACGAGATTGAGCAATAACAGGTCTGTGATGCCCTTAGATGTCCTGGGCCGCACGCGCGCTACACTGAAGGAATCAGCATGTTCTCCCTGGCCTAGAGGCCCGGGCAACCCGCTGAAACTCCTTCGTGCTGGGGATTGGGGTTTGCAATTATCCCCCATAAACGAGGAATTCCTAGTAAGCGCGAGTCATAAGCTCGCGTTGATTACGTCCCTGCCCTTTGTACACACCGCCCGTCGCTACTACCGATTGAATGATTTAGTGAGGTCTTCGGACCGACACGCGGTGGCTTCACGGCCGTCGGCGTTGCTGGGAAGTTGACCAAACTTGATCATTTAGAGGAAGTAAAAGTCGTAACAAGGTTTCCGTAGGGGAACCTGCGGAAGGATCATTAACGTGTTAAACGCTAAACGTGTACATTAAAAAAATGCACGATGCGCGTATTTATAACGTGAATAATAATCCAAGGATATATCCATCCATCCATTAGAGATCGATACGCGACACACGCTACAGACACGCACGCTCGCCTCGGTGAGAGTCGTCGTCGGTGCGTTTGGCGCGTTGATCTCGCGTCGCGTTCTCCAACGGCACGTAGACGGGTTTAAAAATCCGCACCCCGAGTGCCGTTGAACGCGTTCGTTAACACAAAAAGTCCCTCACGATGCGGTGGGATAATTTTTTTTTTTTTTTTTTTTTTTTTAAACAAATTAAAAAAAAAAAAAAAAACACAACAATTGTATAATATATGTAACATGAAAAAATTTATTATATCATCCATGTGGTAATAATGAAATGAAACTATTACCCTGGACGGTGGATCACTTGGCTCGCGGGTCGATGAAGAACGCAGTTAACTGCGCGTCATAGTGTGAACTGCAGGACACATTTGAACATCGACATTTCGAACGCACATTGCGGTCCGTGGAGACACATCCAGGACCACTCCTGTCTGAGGGCCGGCTGTATAAAATACAAATGCCACATTGCGCTTCGCGTTTTTTTTTACGTGTTTTTCGCGCATTTGACGGTTCTGCTGGTGCGCTGGGTTGCGCTTTTGGGCGCTCCTTGCGCTCCGCTGTCCGTTCAAATATAACTTTATCGTTGTACATGCATTCAAGACATTTTTTTGTCGAACGACGTGTTGTCTCGCGCACTGATTTAACAATCCGTGTGCGGGTGCCGCGTACGGGCGTACAAAGAAAAGCGACGTTCACGTGTGACGCGATCGCTCAGCCGTGTCACGCAAGTGACTGGCGTTGGGGGATCGTTTATCACGCGCGCTCGCAACTCTTCGGTCGGTGATAATAAAACTAACCAGAGGGGGGTTGCGAAACGCGATGTAGCACTTCTTGTCCGTCGTCGTTAGGCGATTGTTATAAATGTTTTTAATATGTATGTATACAATGATAATATAAATAAATAACAGTAGGCGGACTCGACGTCCGAAGAGCGCATCGACGCCGTTGCCGTTCTCACGGTTCGGTTGCGTCGTCGTAACGCTGACGGAT
>OX419199.1:9804795-9807295 GCA_948465475.1 Thalpophila matura
ATAGTTATTTTGAAAATATATTTCACTCAACTCTACCACATAGTTAGGTATTGCAGGTATCGCTCAATGTCAATGAGTTGTATAATATAATATAATATATAAATGAAACCAAAAAACATTATAAAAGCAAATCAAAGCAACGCAACATCCCCATGGTAGCCTAAGTGAACCTAAGAATACATCACCCTCCCCCCCCCCTCTCCAATTTTTTTTTTTTTTTTCTGTTTTTCTTAAAAAATTAAAAAAACCAATGAAACAGGGAGGCCCAATATCATTGGGTGTAAGAACCAAGACCCCCCCCCCCTACCACCCTGCGAACCCGGGTCACATTCCTTTTTTGCCATAATGCGTGTTTCTGATGAAAAATTATTTGGGGATTTCTGATTATATCAGGGGGAGGGCTAATTGAAAATAATTATATATTATATAAAAAAAAGCATTTTAACAACGCAACATCCCCATGGTAGCCTATGTGAACCTAAGAATACATCACCCTCCCCCCCGTCTCCTAACCGGATCGAGCGCCCCCCGCCGTTTGGTTTTTTTTTTTTTTTTTTTTTTTCTGTTTTTCTTAAAAAAAAAAACAAAACAAAAAAAAAAAAAAAAAAAAAAAAAAAAAAAACCAATGAAAGAGGGAGGCCCAATATCATTGGCGTCGGGGTGTAAGAACCAACCACCCTGCGAACCCGGGTCACATATTCCTTTTTTTTTTGGGAGGGGGGCCCTCCTCCTAATGATTTTTTTTTTTTTTTTTTTTCTGTTTTTCTTAGAAAACCAATGAAAGAGAGAGGCCCAATATCATTTCCGTGGGGTTGTAAGAACCAAAAATTACACATTCGACTGTGAACGAGGGTATCGTTTCGTTGTGTAGCTATATTGTGATGCGGCGCGCGTCTACAAGTCAAACTAAACGAGAAACGTTTGGGTCGACCGGTGAGCGCGCGCGCCGCATTGCGTATATGTGTGGTGTTTCGTTTTTTGGTGGTGTGTTGTGTTTGTGTGTGGATATATAATTAATTTTATATATGTATACATGTACAAATTATATTATGACACGGTGATGACTGACGATGGATAAAAAACGACTATGTACCGTGTGGATCGACACTTGGAGCCGTATGTGCGCGTTATGCGTGTGTGTGTGTTCGTGTGTGCAAAATCGGTCGTTGTATGAAAAAAATTGTGAGACGTGGCGTTACACTTCGCTCGGACGCGTGTGGTGTTCGTCGCGTCGGTCGGAATACGATGTGCTCTTATTCCGATTGTGAACTTTCATAATGTGAGGCGCTCTATAGATTCCGGGCGGAATCGTAAATGAAACAAATCGCGAATGTGTTAAATAATTTTACACACGTGAACTCGTCTCGGTACGAACGTTCCCAATGGGGGCTTTTGTCGTTCGCACATTGCGGCGAAACGAAATCAAAACGCCCTTTATGCGCGCGCAGCGCGTCTGACGTGTTGAGATATATGCGTTCAGACGTTCGCGCGTGCGACCCAAAAATTATATAATTTGTATATAATATACAAAGAGCTCGCCCGATCGCGTCAGCGCATCTCAGATCGCTGACGCTCGGGAAAACGAGAGAATTGTTCGCGCGCCGCGCGCGCCTCCTCTGCCGCCGCTGTCGTTGACGGCGCGGGGCGGGGGCGAGCGTGCGCGGCGCGCGTTCGATCTCCTCTTCTAGAAAAGCTCCCTGGTTGATCCTGCCAGTAGTTATATGCTTGTCTCAAAGATTAAGCCATGCATGTCTCAGTGCAAGCCGTATTAAGGCGATACCGCGAATGGCTCAATATATCAGTTTTGGTTCCTTAGATCTTACTCAGTTACTTGGATAACTGTGGTAATTCTAGAGCTAATACATGCAATCAGAACTCTGACCAGTGATGGGATGAGTGCTTTTATTAGATCAAAACCAATCGACGGAGGGCCTCGCGTCCGAAGTCGTTAATTTTGATGAATCTGGATAACTTTTGCCGATCGCATGGTCCAGTACCGGCGACGCATCTTTCAAATGTCTGCCTTATCAACTTTCGATGGTAGTTTCTGCGACTACCATGGTTGTCACGGGTAACGGGGAATCAGGGTTCGATTCCGGAGAGGGAGCCTGAGAAACGGCTACCACATCCAAGGAAGGCAGCAGGCGCGCAAATTACCCACTCCCGGCACGGGGAGGTAGTGACGAAAAATAACGATACGGGACTCTTACGAGGCCTCGTAATCGGAATGAGTACACTTTAAATATTTTAACGAGGAACAATTGGAGGGCAAGTCTGGTGCCAGCAGCCGCGGTAATTCCAGCTCCAATAGCGTATACTAAAATTGTTGCGGTTAAAAAGCTCGTAGTTGCATTTGTGCGCCGCGCTGTCGGTGCACCGCATCCGCGGTGATACTGACACGTTTGCGGAGCATATCGTCGGTGAGCCGGCGGTAATACGCCGGTTCAATATCAAAATCCTATCGCGGTGCTCTTCGGTGAGTGTCGAGGTGGGCCGACAA
>OX419199.1:9814795-9817295 GCA_948465475.1 Thalpophila matura
CCAAGACCCCCCCCCCCTACCACCCTGCGAACCCGGGTCACATTCCTTTTTTGCCATAATGCGTGTTTCTGATGAAAAATTATTTGGGGATTTCTGATTATATCAGGGGGAGGGCTAATTGAAAATAATTATATATTATATAAAAAAAAGCATTTTAACAACGCAACAGTCAATGAGTTGTATAATATAATATAATATATAAATGAAACCAAAAAACATTATAAAAGCAAATCAAAGCAACGCAACATCCCCATGGTAGCCTATGTGAACCTAAGAATACATCACCCTCCCCCCCGTCTCCTAACCGGATCGAGCGCCCCCCGCCGTTTGGTTTTTTTTTTTTTTTTTTTTTTTCTGTTTTTCTTAAAAAAAAAAACAAAACAAAAAAAAAAAAAAAAAAAAAAAAAAAAAAAACCAATGAAAGAGGGAGGCCCAATATCATTGGCGTCGGGGTGTAAGAACCAACCACCCTGCGAACCCGGGTCACATATTCCTTTTTTTTTTGGGAGGGGGGCCCTCCTCCTAATGATTTTTTTTTTTTTTTTTTTTCTGTTTTTCTTAGAAAACCAATGAAAGAGAGAGGCCCAATATCATTTCCGTGGGGTTGTAAGAACCAAAAATTACACATTCGACTGTGAACGAGGGTATCGTTTCGTTGTGTAGCTATATTGTGATGCGGCGCGCGTCTACAAGTCAAACTAAACGAGAAACGTTTGGGTCGACCGGTGAGCGCGCGCGCCGCATTGCGTATATGTGTGGTGTTTCGTTTTTTGGTGGTGTGTTGTGTTTGTGTGTGGATATATAATTAATTTTATATATGTATACATGTACAAATTATATTATGACACGGTGATGACTGACGATGGATAAAAAACGACTATGTACCGTGTGGATCGACACTTGGAGCCGTATGTGCGCGTTATGCGTGTGTGTGTGTTCGTGTGTGCAAAATCGGTCGTTGTATGAAAAAAATTGTGAGACGTGGCGTTACACTTCGCTCGGACGCGTGTGGTGTTCGTCGCGTCGGTCGGAATACGATGTGCTCTTATTCCGATTGTGAACTTTCATAATGTGAGGCGCTCTATAGATTCCGGGCGGAATCGTAAATGAAACAAATCGCGAATGTGTTAAATAATTTTACACACGTGAACTCGTCTCGGTACGAACGTTCCCAATGGGGGCTTTTGTCGTTCGCACATTGCGGCGAAACGAAATCAAAACGCCCTTTATGCGCGCGCAGCGCGTCTGACGTGTTGAGATATATGCGTTCAGACGTTCGCGCGTGCGACCCAAAAATTATATAATTTGTATATAATATACAAAGAGCTCGCCCGATCGCGTCAGCGCATCTCAGATCGCTGACGCTCGGGAAAACGAGAGAATTGTTCGCGCGCCGCGCGCGCCTCCTCTGCCGCCGCTGTCGTTGACGGCGCGGGGCGGGGGCGAGCGTGCGCGGCGCGCGTTCGATCTCCTCTTCTAGAAAAGCTCCCTGGTTGATCCTGCCAGTAGTTATATGCTTGTCTCAAAGATTAAGCCATGCATGTCTCAGTGCAAGCCGTATTAAGGCGATACCGCGAATGGCTCAATATATCAGTTTTGGTTCCTTAGATCTTACTCAGTTACTTGGATAACTGTGGTAATTCTAGAGCTAATACATGCAATCAGAACTCTGACCAGTGATGGGATGAGTGCTTTTATTAGATCAAAACCAATCGACGGAGGGCCTCGCGTCCGAAGTCGTTAATTTTGATGAATCTGGATAACTTTTGCCGATCGCATGGTCCAGTACCGGCGACGCATCTTTCAAATGTCTGCCTTATCAACTTTCGATGGTAGTTTCTGCGACTACCATGGTTGTCACGGGTAACGGGGAATCAGGGTTCGATTCCGGAGAGGGAGCCTGAGAAACGGCTACCACATCCAAGGAAGGCAGCAGGCGCGCAAATTACCCACTCCCGGCACGGGGAGGTAGTGACGAAAAATAACGATACGGGACTCTTACGAGGCCTCGTAATCGGAATGAGTACACTTTAAATATTTTAACGAGGAACAATTGGAGGGCAAGTCTGGTGCCAGCAGCCGCGGTAATTCCAGCTCCAATAGCGTATACTAAAATTGTTGCGGTTAAAAAGCTCGTAGTTGCATTTGTGCGCCGCGCTGTCGGTGCACCGCATCCGCGGTGATACTGACACGTTTGCGGAGCATATCGTCGGTGAGCCGGCGGTAATACGCCGGTTCAATATCAAAATCCTATCGCGGTGCTCTTCGGTGAGTGTCGAGGTGGGCCGACAATTTTACTTTGAACAAATTAGAGTGCTCAAAGCGGGCTCAAAATGCTGCTTGAATATTTCGTGCATGGAATAATAGAATATGATCTCGGTTCTATTTTGTTGGTTTTCAGAACTCCGAGGTAATGATTAATAGGGATAACTGGGGGCATTCGTATTGCGACGTTAGAGGTGAAATTCTTGGATCGTCGCAAGACGAACATCAGCGAAAG
>OX419199.1:12884795-12902295 GCA_948465475.1 Thalpophila matura
TGCACGAACTGTCCGCACTAACCTTGTTAGTTGTGCCAATGCTTTATTTATTAAACAAAAAAAAAATATAGCAAAAAAAAAATACGCCTGCCATGTCTAAAATTTAACCAAAATAGTGACAAACAAGTTGTGTTAATTAGTGATGAATGAGATCAATGTAAAGGACGTTGGTAGTTTTGGGCTTGATAATATGGTACAGTAATAAAAGCTTAACCAATAACACAAATGTATTTTAATTGTTCTTTGCCTAATTTATCTTAGAGATTAAGAATTGGAATCAAAAATAGAAATAAATAAGAAATAAAATGATTATGCCGTTGACATTTTGAAAAAAAAAAAACGTGTGGGGTCAGGGGACCCCCGTCAGGAACGAAGTTCCTTACACTTTTTCTTAAGCTCCGAATGTAATTCGATATGGAGATTTAGGGCCAAGTTCACCGACAAGATAACATACCGTTATAATAAAACCGGCCAAGTGCGAGTCGTACTCGCGCACCGAGGGTTCCGTATTGGTTTTGGACGTATAAAGTGAAAAATACCGGACCGTATAACTAAGTTTGTTTGTGAAGGAATTTTAATGATTTTGAAAAAAACTGCACTATTTAGGAACATTGTTTTATTTTTAGTGCAACATTTGGGTCAATTTCTACCACCTCTAATTATTTTAGATTTTTTGCTCCGCAAACTTCGGAGATAGGGGGTGGGGGGGGGAATGGTATTTTTTCAGACATTTTTCATCCTATGTCAAAAACTGTGAGACATAAAATAAAATAAAAATATATTTTGAAATGTGCAGATTAAGCCCTTTCATATGATATGTCACTTGACCTAGTAAGCTCACTTTGAAATTTCGGACCCCCACTCCGGCCCCTTTTGCAATGAAAATAAAAAAAAATGACTTTTTTATTTTCAATAAAGTATGGCAAGCATTTTTTATAACTGTTCCAAATTTCAAGTCGATAGCATTAGTAGTTGCTGAAATAAGCAGGTGTGACAGACAGACAGACAGACAGACGAAGTCGCACCATAAGGGTTCCTTTTTTACCATTTTGGTACGGAACCCTAAAAATTGAGTAACTTCTCCCGTTTTCCCAACATTTCCCTACACTGCTCTGCTCCTATTGATTGTTGTAGCGTGATGTGAAGTATACTATAACCTGCCCAGGAGTATGAAGAATAATTGTACCAAGTTTCGTTAAAATCCGTCGAGTAGTTTTTGTTTCTATACAGACAGACAGACAGACAGACAGACAAAAATTTTACTGATTGCATTTTTGGCACCAGTATCGATTACTAATCAGAATCACCCCCTGATAGTTATTTTGAAAATATATTTCATGTACAGAATTGACCTCTACAGATTTATTATAAGTATAGATTATGCAAATAAGGTAAATATGACAATTTGAAATATTTATCACTACATAGTTTAGAACAAAGTCGCTTCCCGCTGTCTGTCTGTCCCTATGTATGCTTAGATGTTTAAAACTACTCAACGGATTTTGATGCGGTTTTTTTTAATAGATAGAGTGATTCAAGAGGAAGGTTTATAGCACCCGTCCGAAGCCGGGCGGGTCGCTAGTTATGTATAAGTATCAAAACTATAACTGGTAAACCCTATAGAATGGTGCCATGTAAAAAGTAAGGTAAGAGGTTAGGGGTTAAGGGGGTAAGAGGGTAAGTGGAGGCTGAGGGGCAGGGGGTAATGGGGTGAAAGGGGGTAGCTGGAAGGGCAATGGTTGACATAGCGGGGCAAAGGGGGGTAAGAGGAGGATAAGGGGCAGGAAGTAATGGGGTGAGAGGGGGCAGCTAGAAGGGCAATGGTTGTCGTAGCGAGGTAAGGGGGGGTAAGAGCGGTAAGGGGGTAAGGAGTGATAAGAGGGTTAAGGGGGGTAAGAGGGGTAAGGGATACGGTGGTAAGGGACGTAAGAGGGGTAAGGGGTAAAAGGGTAAGGCGAGGAAGAGGGTGAAAGGGGTAAGGGGGTAAGGGGGTAAGAGGTAACGAGGGGTAAAAGACAGGGTGTAAGTGGGTGAGACAATGCAGGGGGAACGACAATGGTCGACATAGAAGCGGGACTCCTATTTCTGTCTGCAAGGTTAAAAGTAATCTAACAGGAACTCCTTCAAACCTAACCTGTCCGTGTCGGGGTGCCCTAGTTCCCGAGATCACTTCGCTCGCTCTTGGACCCAGTTAGGTTGTCATTATAAAATTAAACATGTTTTACACATTACCGGTGGACCAGCAGAATACCTGCTGGACGACCGATAATGTGTTTCTCTGACGTCTACCCTCAACTTTGGCTCTTATATTGAAGTCAAAGCTCAATTGGCTGCTAAAAAGTTGGGTATCCTCTCGAAGGAGCGTCGGTACTTCACGTCGGAGCAGCTTCTACTGTACCAAGCACAAGTTCGTTTGCATGGAGTAATGCTCGCACCTTTATGATAGCTCAGCCAATCATGATAGCTTGAGGCATTAGAGTCCATTGAGAAGCGTACCAAGAGGCTCATTAGCAACGACTCCCTTGTTCAAACTAAGCTCCAAAGTCTTGAACATCGGCGCAAAGTTGCTAGTCTGTCGGTTTTTTATCGGATACATTTCGGAGAGTGTGCTTCAGATCTGCATGATCCCTCTTACCCTTTTTCCTATCGGACGGTCAGAAGCATGAAAAAGCGCCATCGGTTCATGGTTGATGTAGGTACCTAAAATCCGAACGAAGCGCTTTAATCCCATTTTCATTATGAAAACTGAAAAGCAATGGAAATCACTGCCGGAGTGGATGTTCCCCAATAATTACAACCTGGGTATCTTCAAGTCGAGAGTGAATCGTGCTCCATCGTAGACCGCATCATCGCTTAACATCAGGCGAGGCAGCGGTCAAGCGCAAGCCAATTATTTAATAGTTTTAAAAAAATGTTTATCTATTATTTCTCTGCTTTTAAAAATAAACTGATGCTATCCAATAATTTACATTATCAATGATTTACATTTTGGTGACGGTATTATCTTTGTAAGAATCGGTGATTCGCCGCTTACATCTCCATAGGTTAAATGAGGTTAAGTATTTTATATTAAGAACTTTTTCCTCTTACATATTTGCATTAAACCTATTCAGAAAATAAAAAGATGTAAATTCTGACATATTTTCAAACTAATCAGAATAATGTCATGTGTCAATATTAAATTAATACCTACGTTCATTACACAAACAATTTATAAAATGTTTTAAGATTAATACCTAATAATATGAGATAATTTAAGCGGAAGGAACTGGAATGCCAGTGTCACACAATTTCACATGTGCGTCTGTGGATAAGAATGACGATGACACCAACCAACACTCGATCTACTACATCTTCCAATTGGATGTGACTATCGCTTGCTCGCATATCTTCATAATACTGAATATCAGTGCAATGAGCAGGGATGCGGTCTGACTCTCCGCTAGCTTCATTATGTAGCTATAGCGGACCAAGGTTTATTACCTAACGCTGAGACTAAAGCGATTGTGATTACTGCACCTAGAAGACTTAGTTAAAAAAAATAAAAATCGCCTCGCCTGCCATGTCTGAAAGTGAACTAAAAAGTGAAAAACAAGTTGTGATAACCAATGATGAATGCAATTAAGTGAAATTTCATCGCAGTCGGATCTAAGTACAGGGTTATTGGAAAAACACTAACAACCTCTCAGGACTATTATCTGATAACGTAAACAACAACTTTTGTTCTATGACTTTTTACAAAACATAACACATTTATCAAAATTGACTTTCAAGTTTTTGTTGTATTGCCTATCTGTATTTAGTAGTAAATAATTACGTAACGTCTCCCGTGCGCTGTCATTATTAATAATGATTCGAGGTAAGTACCGTACCTAAACTAGGAGTTTCTGCGTTTTCTTCACAAAAACAGATAATATTTTTAATTCTGTATGAAAATAAAAACTCATGAATTACTAAAAGTCATAGAACAATAGTATATTATGCAATTAGTGAATAAAGGACGGATTTAAAGCGAGGGCCATAGATGAATCACGAGCTAGTGAAGGATTCTAACGATTGAATCACGACCGTAGGGAGTGATTCATGATGATTGAATCACGAGCGTAGCGAGTGATTCAAGTGTTAGAATCCTGAGCGACGCGAGCGATTCATGGCCCTCGATATAAATCCGTTTTATTCAAGAGTTGCATACTATACTTTATACCATGACTACGAGAAAAAGAAAGATTTAAGTGAAAATATACATATAATGAAGAAAAAGTAAAGTAAAATTGGCTTTGATGTAAACCAGCCGTGATTTTTTGGGTAGCAAGCTTTCCACCTTTCCACTATATCGGCCGCCCTCTCTTTCACAAACTCAGGTGTTAACACATCTTCATCACTAGAATGCATTTTTAATCGATTAGAACAACACTAAACAAACACAAATTTAAAGATTAAAGTAACACTAAACTTTGTGTTCGTACAACTTACAGTATTCAAAATAGCGCCAATTTACTAAGGGACAGCAAAGAACACAAAACAGTTTTTATTCTAATGCTAAACTCCTTGTCGAAAATGTCGACCAATCAAATTGAATTTAGAACACATCAATATAGGTCGAATACACAGATTACACTTACACTAGATACGGCAAGCCACGACCAAGCGTACCCTGCATGTTCGACTGTTCGTACTAAAAAAAGACTGTTAGCTCAGTGACGCTTAGTGATTGAAACAATTCTGTTTACTCTGAGCACATCACTAAATGGCTGGGGTGAAGTTATCGTAGGTATAAAAAAGATGACACGTTCGGTTTTCATACAATCTAATAACGTGCCGCATCTAGCATAGGTTCTTTAAATCTGTGGTCGAATACATTGGTGTGTTCCATTTTCAAACATCAAAACAGTGAGTAAAAGTGCTTTTTATTCACTGTTTTCAGTGAATAAAATAAGCTTTTTAGAGGGGGAATGGTATAAAAGTAGTTGTTTATGTTAGTGATATAGTCCTCAGAGGTTGTTCGTGTTTTTCCAATAACCCTCCATTGAATCAATGTGAAAATGGATTAAAATATACAATGCGATTCAAATTCACATTGATCTCATTCATCACCAATTAACACAACTTGATTTTCACTTTTTAGTTAATTGCAGACATGGCAGGCATATTTTTTATTGTTAAATATTTTTTTAGTTTCATGAATAAATCATTGGCACAGAATTAGCTCGGTGCGGACAGTTCGTGCATTAAAATTTATCGAAAACGAATCACCTAGCTAAGGGCTGAGTCTCAACGGATTGCAACACTACCGTGCCACTCTACCGAGCACAACACCCCGCCAGGAACGGAAGTCGTCTACAGACTATTCCGAGCCCCGACATCGAACTGAGTTAGATTCAGACCTTCGGAGCTATGACGCACGTGTTACACCGGCTCCACACGTTGGGGTCAACGTGTGGAGCCGGTGTTATACGACAGCATCAGTCTCCGCGATCCAAATGGGCTTCGACGTCGCACCTCAAGTGTTGAAGCACAACTAGTAAAGTCACATTGTTTAGAGCCTCCCGACTCTCGGGGCTCCAGTGATATCCTTGCCGGATTTGACTAGATGGGTTTCTCTCTTAAATGCGTTCAGAGATTATCCCGCGGATGATAGCTTCGCACCACCGGCCGTTCGACCGAGTGCATGAACCAAATGTCCGATACTATTGTTATTGTGGGACTAAACGGTATTACTATCGCAACGACAAGCCATCAGTAGGGTAAAACTGACCTGTCTCACGACGGTCTAAACCCAGCTCACGTTCCCTGTTAGTGGGTGAACAATCCAACACTTTGCAATTTTCGCTTCACAATGATAGGAAGAGCCGACATCGAGGGATCAAAAAGCAACGTCGCTGTGAACGCTCTGCTGCCACAAACCAGTTATCCCTGTGGTAACTTTTCTGGCACTTCTTGCTAAAAACTCTTTATATAAGAAGATCGATAGGCCGTGCTTTCGCAGTCCCTATGCGTACTGAACATCTGGATCAAGCCAGCTTTTGCCCTTTTGCTCCACGCGAGGTTTCTGTCCTCGCTGAGCTGGCCTTAGGACACCTGCGTTATTCTTTGGCAGGTGTACCGCCCCAGTCAAACTCCCCACCTGGCAGTGTCCTCGAATCGGATCACGCAAATGTTGTGTGGCGACAAGCCTTGTCACCACATCTACAATTTACGCTTGAATCACAAAAACCGCGCGCCTGCCGATTATAATCGACCGCGCACGTTTCCGCTCAACCGAGTAAGTAAGGAGACTACGAAAGTAGTGGTTTTTCAGCGACGAACGCGCGAACGATCTCCCACTTATGTTACACCTCTCGTGTCTCCTTACAATGCCAGACTAGAGTCAAGCTCAACAGGGTCTTCTTTCCCCGCTGATTCTCCCAAGCCCGTTCCCTTGGCTGTGGTTTCGCTAGATAGTAGATAGGGACAGTGGGAATCTCGTTAATCCATTCATGCGCGTCACTAATTAGATGACGAGGCATTTGGCTACCTTTGAAAAGTCATAGTTACTCTCGCCGTTTACCCGCGCTTGCTTGAATTTCTTCACGTTGACATTCAGAGCACTGGGCAGAAATCACATTGCGTCAACACCCGCGAGGGCCATCGCAATGCTTTGTTTTTATTAGACAGTCGGATTCCCCTTGTCCGTGCCAGTTCTGAGTTGACCGTTGAACGGCGGTTGTGCAAAACCGGGCCGGTCGCGCACAAGACGAAATCGGCACGGCCTTTAAAGCTGGGAAAGTCCGCAAAAGGCTGAAGTGTGGGCCTAGAGTCTGCACTACCACCTCAAGAGGCGCATGCGCATCGACCAGGCCCAACATCAGCTACCTCTGCTAACTGTCCAAGCCCAACCACCCCGGTCCTCAGAGCCAATCCTTATTCCGAAGTTACGGATCCAATTTGCCGACTTCCCTTACCTACATTATTCTATCGACTAGAGGCTCTTCACCTTGGAGACCTGCTGCGGATATGGGTACGAACCGGCGCGACATCTCCACGTACATCCCTCACCTGAATTTTCAAGGTCCGCAGAGAGTATCCGGACACCGCCGCAAATGCGGTGCTCTTCGCGTTCCGAACCATATCTCCCTTCTATAGGATTCCATGGAACTCGAACGCTCAGGCAGAAAAGAAAACTCTTCCCGGACCTCCCGGCGGCATCTTCAGGCCACTTTGGGTTACCCCGTCGAACACTCGCTGCAACAACGAGGGAACGATTATTGAAACGGTCCCGCTGCCGGGTTCCGGAATAGGAACCGGATTCCCTTTCGCTCAAAGGGCGTTATTTATCATTGAACATACCATGGTTTTACGATGATACATCTTTTTGAAAAAAACACGCCACATCGACATAAGATTTCTCCTTGAGCTTAGGATCGACTGACTCGCGAGCAACTACTGTTCACGCGAAACCCTTCTCCACGTCAGTCCTCCAGGGCCTCGCTGGAGTATTTGCTACTACCACCAAGATCTGCACCGACGGAGGCTCCAAGCGGGCTCACGCCCAGACCCTTCTGCGCTCTCCGCCGCGCACGTCCTACTCGTTACGGCTTAATGACGTCACAAACAACGTCGCACATGCCCGTAACGGTAGTGTATAGGCAAAACGCTTAAGCGCCATCCATTTTCAGTGTAAGACACTCTATGCAGGTGAGTCGTTGCACACTCCTTAGCGGATGCCGACTTCCGTGGCTACCGTCCTGTCGTCTTATATGCCTTACGTCTTTTTGGTATCTTTCAGCATTTTTTAGGCGCCTTAACACTACGTTTGGTTCATCCCACAGCGCCAGTTCTGCTTACCAAAATTGGCCCACTTGGCACCGTCATCAGATCTCCGACTTCATCGTTCGAGTAAGCCGGAGCACTCACCCATTTAAAGTTTGAGAATAGGATGAGGTCGTTTCGACCCCAATTCCTCTAATCATTCGCTTTACCGGATGAGACTGATCAATCGACGCCAGCTATCCTGAGGGAAACTTCGGACGGAACCAGCTACTAGATGGTTCGATTAGTCTTTCGCCCCTATACCCAGTTCCGACGATCGATTTGCACGTCAGAATCGCTACGGTCCTCCATCAAGGTTTCCCCTGACTTCGACCTGACCAGGCATAGTTCACCATCTTTCGGGTCCCAGCATTTATGCTCAGAGCGCGCCGCATTCACGGAATGGAAACGAGACGCCTCGGGAGTGCGAGAGATCGACCTAAATCGACGCTCCATCCTCCCTGAGCGCGCGGCTACCGCGCGCCTTCACTTTCGTTACGCCTTTCAGTTTCATTATCTCAATGACTCGCACACATGCTAGACTCCTTGGTCCGTGTTTCAAGACGGGTCCTGCGAGTGCCCGAAACTGAATCATCGCAGACAGAGACGCGCACAGTCCGAGACAACACGGCGGCGACAACAGAGGCGCCGCACCTACGTCCGCACAATGGCGAAGACGATGGATGCGACGTTGACTTGCGTCGGGCCGGACGCGTCTAAAATGCGTGCGCGATTCGTCAAAACTACCGTCCGACGGCCGGTCGGCCACCGTCGCGGTCCCACTATCCTCGTGAAGGGTAATGGGGCAAGGGTCCGAACAGTGCTTAAACCGACATCGAACGGGTCGCGATGTACTTACTAAGAGAGAAGTGCACGCCGTCCGCGGACGTCGACGGACGCGACCCGTGCCTACCGATCGAGATCGGCGGCATCGAGGCGCGCGTCCGTACGCCGCGGAATGACGGTGAATCTCTCCGTTCGTTCATTCGAGTTTCGCAGGTTTACCCCTGAACGGTTTCACGTACTCTTGAACTCTCTCTTCAAAGTTCTTTTCAACTTTCCCTCACGGTACTTGTTCGCTATCGGTCTCGCGGTAATATTTAGCCTTAGATGGAGTTTACCACCCACTTAGGGCTGCACTCTCAAGCAACCCGACTCTAAGGAGAGTCCCTCTCGCCGCGGTGCTCCGTCGCTACGGGCCTGGCACCCTCTGCGGGAAGACGGCCCCGTTCAAGACAAACTTGGACAGGAGCGACCGCGACGAGACAGCGGAACCTCCCGAACACCACATCTCCCGCCGCCCGAACGACGGCGGGATTCAGTGCTGGGCTTCTTTCCTGTTCGCTCGCCGCTACTAAGGAAATCCTGGTTAGTTTCTTTTCCTCCGCTTACTAATATGCTTAAATTCGGCGGGTGATCCTCCCTGATCTGAGGCCAACGACATAATAAAGAACCAGACTCTTATACATCAAGCCTTCTTACTTCGTACTTACAAAGAGACACGTTTATTCAGTCAAACCACTGTGAAAGAAAAGCGATGTGATACGCTGCCCTCAGGTTAGTGTCATATACCAAAGAGTCGCGCGCATGTGTTAAACAATCGCCAACGCGTGTCCTTGCGTGTATTTCACGCAATACGCATTGAAAATCGTTACGCACGGCACCCCGCTTTTGACTACGTCAGACTATGTCTATTGTAAGTAATTCGTTATATTTTTAAACGGACTGAAACGAAAACGCCTAGTTAGTACGTCCACGTTAAAGAACCGTCATTTGCAGTTCAGCGTGCTCAGGCATCTCACACCGCCAATACAGGTAGAGAGAGACGTCTTCACACGTTTAGAAGCGCAATGTAGCAGTTTATACAGCCGGCCCTCAGACAGGAGTGGTCCTGGACGAGTGTCCACGGACCGCAATGTGCGTTCGAAATGTCGATGTTCAAATGTGCAGTTCACACTATGACGCGCAGTTAACTGCGTTCTTCATCGACCCGCGAGCCAAGTGATCCACCGTTCAGGGTAATAGTTTTACACTATGGTAATTGTTACATAAATAAAAGCAAAGGTGTTAAAAGTACAAAAAGTGGTCCCAATTCCTCATTATAGAGCAAGTTGGATTCGCCTACATAGATTCCAAAACTCTGATATAACTCTACCTTAAAATAAGTATTCTCTATAAATACATTTTAGACATGTCGATAGCGATACGTCATTATATCAGGTGCAATTAGACAAGTCGTGTTCTAATCAAAGAACATTTTGCTCGGTTCACTTGTATTTATTTAGCATGCCCACATCATGCCAAAAATAGCGACGCGCTACGATATAGCGGTCGAGCAAGTCACCGAGTTGTATATGTGAGGCTTCAAGTCGATGGCATCGGTGTTTTGTTGAACTATAGTCTCAAATAAACGTGTTTTCATTACAGGACTATAAATTCTATATCATAAATCTAAAATGTTTAGATTGCTTTTAGGCCGCAAAACACTGATGCAGTTACACAATAAGTGTTAATAGTTGACGCATTCAATTAGGTATATTTAGACACTTATTTATAGAGAAATAGTTAATAATTAAATTTTATAATATAACGTAATATCCAATTTCCATAATCCGCGCGACTACTTTAGATGAACACCCACAAGCCAAGGAAATAGGTACGTGTACAAAATGTGTCAGATTTAAGAAGCTACAACAGCTTTTATATTTATCGCTTCATTGTTTGTTTACGTTTTTTCTTATTCATGTAACTAAAATCACTAGTAGTTATGTAAAGTAAGTTTCATTCATAGAATTAAATCGAACTAGGTAAACAAAACAATCGCGCCCGTTCGTGACTATTGACCCGTGCAGTCGATGCGTCAGCGCTTTGTTAGTAAGTACCTACAATCCGTGCGAGTTACTTACTAGGCACCTGGCGCTATGACGTCACTCGTTACTCGTACAAGTACTGCTATCGCTACTGAACGTACTTGTCACACTATGTCGTAGTGATCCTTCTTCATAATCATTTCATTACTTGGCGTATGGCTTGCCCACCGGTTTCGTTGCGTGGATATCGGACTTCCTGAGGGATCGTTCGATTCGAGTGGTCATTGATGGCTGCTCGTCCGATCAAAAGGCAATTAATGCCAGTGTCCCTCAGGGGTCAGTGCTCTCTACGACACTTTTTCTGCTGCATATCAACGATCTGCTAAAACCCGGAACGTTTGGGTATGCTGACGACAGCACTGTTGTAGAGAGTTACATAGCCAATGCACGGACCACTGGACCACAAATCCAGTCTCTGAGAGAGGCCATGGTCGAGCGCATGAATTTGGCCCATAAGGCAGTCTCCGATTGGGGCGATGCCAACCTGGTCAAATTCAATGCAGCTAAGACCCAAGCGTGTCTGTTCTCTGCCAAAAGGAGGCCATTCCAGCTGGCTCCTACTTTTCGAGATATTGTGTCTATACCGATAACTGACCATCTTGAGCTCTTGGGCGTTACTCTGACGTCTACCCTCAACTTTGGTTCCTATATTGAGTCCAAAGCTCAATTGGCAGCTAAAAAGCTGGGTATACTCTCGAAGGTGCGGCGGTACTTCACGTCGGAACAATTGCTTCTACTGTACCAAGCAAAGGTTCGTTCGTGCATGGAATACTGCTCACACCTTTGGGATGGCTCAGCCAAGTACCAACTTGAGGCGTTGGAGTCCATTGAAAAGCGTGCCAAGAAGCTCATTAGCAACTACTCCCTTGTAGAGACTAAGCTCCAAAGTCTTGAGCATCGGCGCAAGGTTGCTAGTCTATCGGTTTTTTATCGGATGCATTTCGGAGAGTGTGCTACAGATCTGCATGATCTAATTCCCTCCTGCCCTTTTTTCTATCGGACAGCCAGAAGCACGTTAATGCGCCATCGGTATGAACCGATGTGATGAACCGGTATGAACCGATCGTTCGGGTTTTTGGTACATCAACCATGAGGTTGATGTACCAAAAACCCGAACGAAGCGCTTTGATTCCACTTTCATTGTAAAAACCGCAAAACAATGGAATTCGCTGCCCGAGTGGGTGTTCCCCGACAGTTACAATCTGGGTATCTTCAAGTCGAGAGTGAATCGGTTTCTTCTAGGCAAGCGTGCTCCATCGTAGACCGCATCATCACTTAACATCAGGCGAGATGGCGGTCAAACAGAGCCTATAATTTAATTTAAAAAAAAACTTAGTATTGGCAAATGGCAATCTTCTATCACTGGCCACTTCATGCTTCCAAAAATTTCAATTTAGAACATTGCACTGATTCATGCATTTCACAAAAGCTGTTCTTATGTTTTAAAAGTAGGTACCTACATTAATGCGAGCAAAGCGAGAGAACGAAGCCCCCGTCAACCCCTTCGTGTTAGGTTACTTTTAACCTTGCAGACAGAAATAGGAGCCCCGCGTAGCGGGGCTCTGTCGACCACCTCCCTCCCCCTTGTAAGTCCAAAAAAGTTGTATGAACTATACGTATCCACTGAAGCCCCCGTCAACCCCTTCGAACCTAACCTGTCCGTGTCGGGGTGTCCATGTTCCCGAGCTCGCTTCGCTCGCTCTTGGACCCTAGTTAGGTATGTTACTCAAATGAAACATGAAATGTTTTTTTAATTATGCCAAATTGCCAACCCCATTTCCCGCTTTGTTTCAAAAGTCAGCGCCGGCTGCAAATTCAGGTCACGGCGGCGGTCGCGGAGTCACTTCCTTTTGTTTTACATTGACACTGTAATAATAATTAAAAGTCAGTCTAAGCGCCTAGTTATTAATAATAACAGTCCGTTATATTGAAAACAGCCGTTTAACGTGACTTTGTCTATAGAAAAAGTTATGTTAAATGCCCGTTTTCAATATTTATCTTGTCGGTGAACTCAGCCCTTAGGTAGGTAATTCAACTTAAAATACGGCAAGATTAATCTGCTGCTACGGTAGTTTGAAATTATTTTCGTCTGGTAACACTGCTACTCCAAGGCTACTCCGGTTCCCAACGGCATTATTTTTGAAAGCCAGCGCTGGATGCTGAGTCACTCCCTATTTATAAATATTGATAGTAGCGTCATCTAGTACAGTTCGTAAGCATTATTTAGACTTCACAACTCGTCACTAGATGGCAGTAAAAAGCAATGAATTAATATTTGCTACTCGCCGCTAGATGTCTCTAAATTCTGATAACCTTCACACTATCCATAGAGTAGTCTGCAGACCATACCATTATCGTATCTCACAATAATTTCGTGGCTGGCGTAAATATTGACATATTATCTAAAATTGCAATTTGTCAGGGCGGCCATTTTAAAGTTTTGACCTCTTCTGGTATAATTCGGTAAATTAGTTTAACTAGTTTTAATTAGTTTTCAAGGTTATTTTATGCCATCACAAATAAATGATGACAATAAATAAACGAAATCTGGCATAGTTTGCATAATAATAGACTTGTCAAGACGTTCATCAACGAGTTTTCGACTTATTCACCAAGTTGTCGACTTGTTCACCAACTCATTCAGGTGGCCATAGCTTGACACGTCAATTTGTAAATTTACAGTTTTTCCCACTTGCCGCTCATCTCATTTCACTAGCTAAATTATTTACTACACTTGTCTATCCGCATGGACTATAATAACATGACCATTTTAAATGACCTCCTTAGTGTAGAGTGGCTACTACTACGAAGAGGTCAAGCTGTATCTCTGATTTTTCCCACTGGAATTAGATGAAAGGTGGTTTGATTTTAATTTGAACCTCTAGCTACCAAACTGTGAGAACCACATCAAAATCCGTTAATTACTTTCTGCGTGATGCGCGTACAAATTCAAAAAAAAAAAAATTTTTGGGCATGATTACGTCCCAGTACCCTTCCGACTGTTTTTAGGATTCCTTAAAGAATCACTTTGTTGTCCTTCAATTAGTATGTGAAGACCCATAACGAGTGGAGACATTCTGCTCATAGGTATATGGCACTATTGCTTAATTTTAGTGGAATATTTTATTTTATTTGGTGCTATAATATACCTACTCATATCGCTTAGCTAGGTACTTAAAGTGACCTACTTAGACATTCAAAGTAATCTGACTGTGGTATTAATTTATCGTGCAAAACGCTTTTCATAATGTACAGCCGGCCTAGCATGACCACGATAGAAACGGGTTTTGTCTTCATAGAAATAGACAAAGTGACAGATTTCATTCATAAAACGTAGAAATGTTTCTACAATCTGTCACTTTGTCTATTTCTATGTAGACAAAACCCGTTTCTATCGTGGTCATGCTAGGCCGGCAGGAAGTATTGCGCAATCATTGCTGGCGTGTGATTACTTGTATTCATGTTTTGTAACTTTTTAACCGACTTCCAAAAAGGAGGAGGTTCTGCATTCGGTTGGTTTTTTTTTTTTTTTTTTTTTTTTTTTAATGTATGTACACCGATTACTCTGTGATCTGTGAGCCGATTTAATAACGACGAATAAACGGAATTTTTCGTGTATATCGATGACATCATGACGATAATAAAAAAGTCATATTATGTAGGTACACGAATTCCTGGACGCAATCGATCTCGATATTATACATGCATAACATCACGCTAGTATTTTCCGCAAGGTTAGGCAGAGGTGTATAGTACACACAGTTTTTTTTATGTTCAAGTCTTATTTGATAGAAAGTTAGGGAAAGACCTATTGCTGAAAAAACTTTGTTTTCGATTACTGAAACGTACTTATCCATAAATATTTTAGAAGGTACCTATTTAATTTAAACCTATTTAAATGAGTGGAAGTAATCGATCTCGGTAAAAGTACATACCAAATGTGTGTCAAAGGTAGTATATTAGTCGCTCTATGCATGATTTTATGGTACTTTTATATACGTAAGGTATTATTATTAAAAAAAACATGACATGTTACACTACACTAAAAAGTTAAAAATAAAAAACAGGTTTTAAAAAAAACCGACTTCCAAAAACTACACTAAAAACTATGAAATAAAAAGTTTAAACTTCCATAATTAAAAATCTAAATGTATATTGAAGTCGGCGGGGCCTAGCATGAAAATAAGCAAAATTGCAGATGAACAAGGAATAAAAGGAAATCTTAATTTCCACGTGCACACACTGCGCACACCCTTCCTGTTTAAAGACTGAGAGGCAAAAACCTGACAAGGCCCCGCCGGGTTCAATATACATTTAGATTTTTAATTATGGAAGTTTAAACTTTTTATTTCATAGTTTTTAGTGTAGTTTTTGGAAGTCGGTTTTTTTAAAACCTGTTTTTTTCATTTACATGATACATAATGTTAAATGATATTTATTTAGAAAACAGGTTAATATATTTAAAACACTTTACACGTCAATTTTGTTTTAATCTAGATGAGGTAGACGAGACAATAGATGAATATATGCGATTTCATTATAAATTACTATGCAGACGTTTACGTTTATATAGATTTCCGCATACTCCACGACCTCTATCCTTGGATGACGGGAAAACAATGCAGAAAATAAATGCATGAATCAGTGCAACGTTCTAAATTTAAATTGAATTTGGAAGCATGAAGTGGCCAGTGATGAAATATTGCCAGTACTAAGTAATGAAATGATGATGAAGAAGGATTACCTAGGTACCAGTGGCGAAGGGTATCTACAATACGACTCCTACCGGCTTCCCTTTGAAATATAGCACAGGCAGTATTGCCTACTTTTATTACTTAGCTTTTCGTGGCCAGGTTAGCATTTGTAGCTCCGGCTTACCTCTTACAAAAACTGACCCTTCGCCACTGCTAGGTACTTAATTTGTCACAGCTTTTTATTCAGTAGCGGTAGCAGTAGGTACCGTACAAGCAACGTCACAGCGCCAGGTGCCTAGCGACTCGTACGGGTTGTACTTAGAGTGCTGACTCACCGATTACACGAGTCAATAAACATGGACGTGCGTGATTGTTTTGTTTATCCAGTTTGGTTCACTTCTATGAATGAAATTATACTTCATTGAGCTATGCTTTTACGTGATTTATAGGAAAATCGTGAACAATGAAACTGTGTAAAAGTTGTAGCTTCTTCAATCTGACACATTTTTTAACTATCCAGCTGTTATTTGAAATTTGCTAGAATTATTCTTGTACCGTGTAAATCTAGACGGATTTGGCCTAATGCGAATCTTAAATGACGACTAAGAGATTATGGCGTGCGTCAGAGTGAGTCTGTCTTTTGTCTGCTTACCAATAAATATAATATGCAATCTTGGGGTTTATGATTTGATAATTACTTAGTTATAAAATTTAACCGCTATTTCTCCTTAATAATAGAAGTTCAATAGAATGCGTCAACTATTAACACCTGTTGTGTAATCGCATAACTGATTTACGGCCTAAAAGTAATCTAAACATTTCAGATATGATATCGAGTTTATACGCCTGTTATCAGGTCAACAAAACACCGATGCCATCGACTTGAAGCCTCACATATATAATTCGGGGACTTGCTCGACCGCTATATCGTAGCGTGCCGCTATATTTGGCATGATGTGGGCATGCTAAACAGATATAAGTGTACCGAACAAAATGATCTTTAATAGAACACGACTTTTCTAATTGCATCTGATATAACGACGTACCGCTATCGACTTGTCAATGTATTTTTAGAGCATACTTATTTTAAGGCAGAGTTATTTCAGAGTTTTGGAATCTATCTAGGCGATTCCAACTTGCTCCATATTGAGAAATTGGGACCACTTTACCATAAACATTATAACAACTTTACTTTTATTTATGTAACAATTACCATAGTGTAAAACTATTACCCTGAACGGTGGATCACTTGGCTCGCGGGTCGATGAAGAACGCAGTTAACTGCGCGTCATAGTGTGAACTGCACATTTGAACATCGACATTTTGAACGCACATTGCGGTCCGTGGACACTCGTCCAGGACCACTCCTGTCTGAGGGCCGGCTGTAAAAAATACTACATTGCGCTTCTAAACGTGTGCAGACGTCTCTCTACCTGTATTGGCGGTGTGAGATGCCTGAGCAGGCTGAACTGCAAATGACGGTTCTTTAACGCGGACGTACTAACAATGCGTCTTCGTTTCAGTCCGTTTAAAAATATAACCGAGTACTTACAATAGACATAGTCTGACGTAGTCAAAAGTGATGTGGCGTGCTTAACGATATCCGATGCGTATTGCGTGAAATACACGCGAGGACACGCGTTGGCGATTGTTTAACACATGCGCATGACTCTTTGGTCGGTAATAGTGACACTAACCTGAGGGCAGCGTATCACATCGCTTTTCTTTCACATTGGTATGACTGTATAAACGTGTATCTTTGTATATACCAAGTAAGTAGGCTTGATCTATAAGAGTCTGCTTCTTTATTATTACGTTGGCCTCAGATCAGGGAGGATCACCCGCCGAATTTAAGCATATTAGTAAGCGGAGGAAAAGAAACTAACCAGGATTTCCTTAGTAGCGGCGAGCGAACAGGAAAAAAGCCCAGCACTGAATCCCGCCGTCGTTCGGGCGGCGGGAGATGTGGTGTTCGGGAGGTTCCGCTGTCTCGTCGCGGTCACTCCTGTCCAAGTTCGTCTTGAACGGGGCCGTCTTCCCGCAGAGGGTGCCAGGCCCGTAGCGACGGAGCACCGCGGCGAGAGGGACTCTCCTTAGAGTCGGGTTGCTTGAGAGTGCAGCCCTAAGTGGGTGGTAAACTCCATCTAA